>JAGFPH010001209.1:69705-91475 GCA_018207615.1 Philaenus spumarius | reverse complement strand
TCACAAAAGGCAGTCATATTTTCTAAATAATGAATAAAAGACTTACCGTCTACAATATTCTTTATCTTTTCATAGTTCAAAACGACCGCCGTTTCTGCTATTCAGCCATTATCAAGTTTTTTCTGGGTTCCCTTCGTCATGTGACACAAACACTCACAACATAGTTACATATAAACAAAACCTCTTACACGCCCATATTATAAAAACAAAATCGTTTTAACTCTTGAGTCTTGACTACATTGCTGACAAGTACGCTCCGCTGATAAGTTTTTCAGTTTCAGAGCAATAATCAGCTGTTAAGTACTTTCCCTAAACTGTCTATTTCTCGGTAGCGTTTTTATTAGCTGATTTTATACGTTATAATAATTTTTAACTCTAGCACAGAATAATATCCTACATTATTTTTTTTTAGATAAACCAAAAAAATTTCATTCTAAAAACAGTTGCGTCCAGTCAAAAAACGTGCTTCTGGTTGTTGGATTTTTTTGGCTAACGAACTCTTCTGATTGACTTAGACAACTAACGTGAGTACCAGATTTGAAACAAATCGTACTTAAGCTGCGGCCGACAGAGGGCGAACACATATACGCATATTTGTATACAATGTATATACAACGTGTTCTGGAGACCATGATCGGTGCCCATTGACTACTATCGACCTTGGACCCTATCATAAGGGTCACTGCAATAGCTAATCTTTCCTATGGAAATTCGTTAATAATGGTGGCACAATTCGAATAGTGGTAGGTGTTTGAATTATTATAAGCTATAGTCAGTCTTTTTTACTTTCTCCACCCTATACGTAGTATATGGAGAAAGTAACGTTTTCGTAAAAATGATCGAATTTGAATTTTCAGTTGAATTATCTGTTTTGGTGCTCCCAGAACCCCAAAAAATTGTTTATTCAATTATCTGTTTTGGTGATCCCTGAACCCAAAAATATTTTTAGTGGAATTTTTTGTTTTGGTGCTCCCTGAACCCAAAAAAGTGATTTTAGAGTGGTGTCTGTCTGTATGTATACACGACCAGAGAGGACACTATTGGTCCGATTTTCATGCAATTTGGTATGTAGGTACTAAACCCTAATATCTCCAGGCATTTTTTTCATTTTTTGGAATTTTTAATTTTTAAGGGTAATTTACCCCTAAAAACCCATAAAAAACGACAAAAATGCAAATTTCTCAAAAACGGCACTAACGATTTTGATCAAATTTTCAGTATTTATAGTGCTTAAGATGCCAAACAAAATGACACCACCCGCTTTTATCAAAACTTCGGCGTTTTATAATTATGGGGAAATGTTTAAAAATAAACAAGTTTGTGTTGTCAATTTAGCATCGCGGCAGCGGCCGCACGGTGTAGCACCACGGTAGCGAGCACGGCCAGTAATTCAAAGGTCGCGCGATCGAATCCCGCCTGGGACAATAATTTTTGTATACGATTGACGTAGGTAGAATATTATTTTTTTGTTTTGTTCTAAAAAGTAGTAAATAAAATAATTTAAAACAATATTATTTTGACTACAGTAAGTTGGGAGAAAGTTTGTGTCAGTTAACTGATACCGTTTATTGTTGTTTGTGTTTGTTATAAGCTAACCTAAGAAAACTGTTGGTTGTGTTGGATTTATTTCAATCCACGGCCAACCTAAATTTTTTTTAGATTCAAATCAGTTGTTTTATTTATAAATATGTAACAACAGACAATTTAACAGTAATATGGTAAGTCATTGTCGTTGACGTTTTGATTGTTTGATTTTATTTTGTTAAAATAATCCAAAAAATCTGTTGGTTGCTAAGAATAACTAACTGATTCTTCATTTGCCAAGTTTGTTGCTGTGCTAATTAAAGTAAATAAATTCTGCTTTATTTGTTACATGGCTGGGAGTGAGCCTTTGAAATGTTAATGTATTTACACTTTTTAAAATAAAAATTTTGCTAAATCCTTTTTTATTGTGTGTCCATGAACCCATAAGAGTATACCTTTAAATTTTCGTATTTATATCTGTCAGTTAATCAGTCATTCAGTCAGAACAAAACCGCTTTATATAATTTATATATTACAGATACTAAGCGCTCCACCCTTGTTCGCTTCGCTCACCAACTCTCCAACTCGCGAAGCCAATGCAAACACATTATTGAATACTCTGGTATATTCACTGAACTGACGACTGATCGATGACCTATGCATAGATAATGTAAGACAGAAATCGAATGCCCAGCCCCAATAATTCTAATTACAGTATGGGTTCTATTTCAGCAATAATATTTAAAGAAACAAATTTTATATTGCCAACTAAAGGAAACAATATAATATATGTCATAGGGAGTTGATAGTGGTCAACTCGGACGGCTCCATTAAACCGGCACCAGCACGAGAACAGCAATCGAATAACGCCAAGGCAACTGAGGAGGCGACGCCAATACAGCAGTAGTAGACCAACAGCAGCAGACACCAACTCCAAAAGGACAACGCCACGGTAAAAAATAAACAATCTTAAAGTGCTAGTGTACAATGTGTGTGGTCTGAAAACTAAGGTTAGTGATAACAACTTTACTAATTTAATAAATAATTTTTATATGGTTGTTTTGATGAAAACGTTTATTTAAAAAACTGATAAAGATTTTGTAATAGATAGTTTTAAACATTTCGGTACATCCTTTAGTTTTGCAACAAGAGAGTTTAATTATGGTAGAAATATAGGCGATTTAATTTATTTAATAATGTACAGTTATTACCATCTAGAACTACACATTTTGTTGAAAAGGAAAATATTCCTTTAATACAGTTTAATTTGGATTTGGGGAAAGAGCAGCAGCTATTCTTTTTGCCAGTATATTTAGATTGTTGGGAGGAAGTATTGTAAAGTTGGCTGACTTCTTAACAACCGAACCAATAGATAATTTAATTGTTGTAGGAGACTTAAAAGCAGTCATTTGACAAAAGCAAGCTATTCCTAACGATATAGTAGAAACAAATACAAGTTTTACTAGTTCCAGAAAATCGAAAGATTTAATAGTTAACGGTCATGGAAAGAAGATTTCGGAATTGGTCGTCAGTCTAGGTTTGATAGTTAGGTAGGTCAGAGAATGATAGCGTAGGTAAATACACTTTTATAGGACCCAGGGGGTGTTATTAATCCATTTTGCTGCCGTGTCTGTTAATTGTTTGCCGGCCAGTAGAAAAAGTCGATGTTATCAAATATTTAGGCCTGTGGGTAGATTCTAAATTAAGATGGAATATCAATGTAGAATATTTGAAAAACAAGTTAATTAAATATTTAAGCATTTTCTGTGATGAGACCGATGATCAATACCGAGTTATGTAGAATAGTATATTTTTCATTAATAAATTCACAACTAGATTATGCAATACCAATATGGGGTGGAGCATACAACATAACCCTCAAACCCTTAATTACTCTTCAAAATCGTTTTGTTAGAATAATGTCTACAAAGAGCCGTTTAGAACATTCTGCGCCTCTTTTTAAAGCGTTGTAGATTTTGCCTCTTAAAAATGTATACATTTACAAAGTACTTAAATTGTTCTGGGAGCGAATTGGTGGTAGAAACAAAGTATTGGAGCGTACCTGGTGTGAATTGGTAAAAATTTAAATGTTAAACTTCCGAGACCTGAATTTAACTGTTTTCAAGAAATTCTACGCTTACATTGCACCTACATTTTTTCAATTTATTACCTCAGTAAAAACATAAACACATGCAATTATAAACACAAGTACCAGCAACAATTAAGGAAATTCTTGCAGGAACATTATTGTGTTGGCTTATTTTAAAACACTATAATTTAGAAAATGTGTATCTTTCTGTTCTTTAACTAAATGATGCGAGCATTGGGTATGTATTGTTTACGAAATATTTGTATAAAAATGTGTGGATGTTTTTTTCTTTTTGTATGGAAGAATGTATGTATGTATTTGGATTTAATAGTGTATTGATGTGTGTTTTTTTTAACAAAGAATGATGTTTATATAAAAATGTGTATATGTGTATGTAGGGGTGGGTGTGTATGTATATGTGAATAGATATATCGATGTAAAACTTGTATATAGCTTAATATACTTATACATTTCTTATCTATATTCTACATGTTGTATATGTCTATACTTATAAAAGCCTTTGACTCATTGACTCATCACAGTTTCTCCAAAACCACGAGGCCTACAAACATGAAATTTGGCACTAATACTCTTTATAGGCTCTAGACACGCACTAAGAAAGGGTTTCCGAAAATTCGAAATTTTAGGGAGGGTTTTGGGGGGTCAAAGTTACTAAATCACGATTTATCAAAACCTACCGGATTGGAATTAAATTTGGTATGTACCTTCCTCTAGGGACCTAGGTACTCGCTAAGATAGGGTTTTAAAAAATTCGAAATTTTAGGGGGATTTGGGGGGGGGGGGTCAAAGTTACTAAAATTCCATAAGAAATACGTAGTGTAATATATTTATTGATATAATATATTTTTTGTTAATATACATTTAACTTTGATTTGTCTATCCGTGCAAAGCCAAGTCGTTCCAGCTAGTTTCGTATATTTTTTTAAAATATGTATTTGATTTTGTGTTTTTCGAAAGTAATTGTGAAGCTGCAGTGAAAGATTATTGTTTTTAAATGTACGAAAAGTATATTGTTTTAAATATATTTCTGAAAGCCGGTCAGTTAATTTCAGTATTTTTGTTTGTTTTTTCTTTTTGTCTATATGCATTCAAATATTTAAAAAAAAAAATGTTTTATTTACTCACTACCTCAAACACGTTTTTAAAACAACGAGGTAGTTTAAATTGTTTCCTTATATTATAATTGTTTTGTAAATAGAGCTATTTGTTTGTTTTTTTAGTTTAGTTTATAAGATATATTTAACAATTTAATTTTGTTTGTGCAAATATAAAGAGCAATAAAATATACAATCATTCATTGTATCAATGATTTTAAAGATTTTAAAGTCTTGAATTTCCCTGGCTCTAATCACCTCCCAATAGAGGTAAGTCTTGGACTTGGTTTAGAGTGAGGATAATTCAACAATAGTACCCATGTTACTGAGGTTAAAATGGTCGGACAAAGATTACAGGTACTATCACAATAAGATGCATCAGGCGATGTCAAAGTTTAAAGTTTGCGATAACATTCAGAAAAAATAATAGACAATGTTATAAACTGTATCGCAGACTCTGCTCGTGCCAAACCGGTTTCGAAGATTAATCTTAGTTCTATTTAAAAAAATAAACAACCATGGTTTGACAACGAATGTTTATTGGCGAGAAAAAGGGTTTTTAGGTTATTGGACTTATTTTGCAAGACCGATTCGGAGATTATTAGAAAAAATTATATCAAAACAAAGTCTGTTTTTAAATATGTATGCAAAATGAAGAAAAAAGCATATTATAAGAATGCCATAGAAACTTTGTCCAACTCTCCTGATGCAAAAACGTGCTGGCAAGCTATAAACAGTTTTAAGAGAAAAATTATTATATTGTGTGGAAGTATTGAGTCAGATAAAAATGTCGAGCATTTGACTAATTTTTTGAATCCGTCCTTACGCACAGTAAACATAATTATGGTGAACCGCTAATTATTTCCGAGTATCTAGATAAGGAGTTTAGTATGCTAGAACTTAAAAATGTGCTCTTAAAAGCTGAAACTGTAAAACCCCCTGAATTTGATAGAATCCCATTTGAAGTTTTAAAATTTGTCCCTTGTTCAATTACTGGTAATATACAACAAAATATATAAAGAAGGTAACATTCCAGAAAGTTGTAAAAGATCGATTATATATCCATTGTATAAAAAAGGTGATATTATTGCCGCGGAAAATTATAGAGGACTATCCTTCATCGACTGTATAGCTTTACAAGTTTATTGAACAGGAAAAATGGGTACACGATTGTTCCATATTTATAGGCTAGTTTCAGAAAGGGTTATTCTACTGTTGATAATAGTTTCAGTTTAGCAAGCTTAGCCATTCTGCGATTGGCTACGGAAAGGGGATAATTATACTGCTTTTTCATTGATTTCAAACGTAAAATTACAAAAAACTGTCTTCGTATCGGATAGTGGTACCAGACTTAAATTTGACATAATTTCAACCCGTATTACATAGTATTATATTATTTCATGCCACTGCCATACGAGATATCGTGTGATAGTTAAAAGTTTTTTAAAGCTATTTTATTAAATTAATTTTGTAACGTAGTTATCAAGATACAGTATTTTCAAAAAATATTCTCAAACCCCGAACCATATATTTACGAACGTTTTACAGATCAAGTATTTAAAAAAGTGGTGTTTGAGGTAAGCCTATACTATACTGAACAACTACAGTGGGACTGAACGTTTTACGTTCATTCAAACGCGGCAAGGTAATACTGAGTTTGGGAGCCGTCGCCTACTGTCACTTGTCTCACCTTCAATGTAGAATTTATTCAAGCGAAGGTTATTGTTATTGGTAAGATGGTTAGTTCGGTACATTGAGTAATTAACAAGTTGTTGTGTTCTTGTTATAAATATAGTTTTGGAATACGGAATCGTTGGCACGTTACTTGCATTATTGTTATTATTAGCGAATTTCCATAGGAAAAATTAGCAATTGCAGTGGCCCTTATGGTGAGACCCAAGGTCGGGAGTAGCAAATGAGCACCGATCATGGTCCCCAGAACATGTTTTGGGGTGTCATTAAAATTCATGTATATATATGTATCTATTTGTTCGCCCTCTAGCGGCCGCATTTTAATTCCGATTTGGTCCAAATTTGGTACACGTGTTGGTAGTCTATGTCGCTCGGACGAGTTCGCTAGCCAAAAAAATCCAACAACCGGAAGTAAGTTTTTTGACCGAAAGTAACAATTTTTTTGAGATTTTGACTAGAAGAATTACATTATTTTAGAGTTTTTTTCTAAAAATGTAAATTTACGATGTTATTCTTCACATTGTGTTGTTTTATTCGACCTTATAGCTCGCTTGGTTCCCCCAAAATCGACCAAAACGTAAAATACCGTAAAAGTACCCAGTTCGAAGCCAAGTGGTGCAAACTCATGAGACCACTAGAGGAAACAAATTCTACTAATATATTGCGTACACACAGACAGCTATTCAACGCCTTTGTGAGTAGACCTATTTCCCGAATTGTTGGTTGAAACCCTAAAACATAGGCATATAAACTTAATTTTGGAAATTTGCTCAACTCACGTCAGCGGTCCAGCTGCGTGGTCGAATTATTTAAACTATGTCTTAAAATCCATGTGTAAACAAGCTTTAACAACGGATTGAAGTAATTTGATGTATTTAAAAATTTTACCATTCTCCACCCCTAAAAATTTGTATGTATTTTTATAATTATTTCCAGAATCCGGAGATTCGGTATTTCGGACTCGGTGTGGTCTATCAAATCCGGATAACCGGGATTCTACTGTACTTCAGTAATATTTTTATCAGAAAGACCCCACGTTACCTCTCGGCTACGAAGGCTTGTACAGAATCCAACGCTCTTAGCTACTTTACAAAGCAACCATATTGCCTATCTCGCCCCTTTAGGCGGGACCACCTTGTTACACTAACTCCATCTAGGAGCCTTAGGATCAACTAAAATGAAGAATATAATGTTGCAGAAATACATCTTTATGCTCCAAAGCTCCAAATTGTGTTTTAACTAAAGTAAAAGCAACACAAAATGACTGTTGTATTTCTACAACAACATGCATTTAAGGGTTAATATGAACTATTTGAAAGTAGAAGATTTATTTTTCTCCCTAACTGCATAAAAAATTCTGTTGTAGTCATAATTTTACTGCAGATTCAATTAAAAACGATGATTCTATTTGGAGTCATTATGCAGTGTGGGGTTAAATTGTTTCCTTATATTATCATTGTTTTGTAAATAGAGCAATTTTTCTTTGGTTTTTTAGTTTAGTTTATAAGATATATATAACAATTTAATTTTGTTTGTGCAAATGTAATATACTTAATATAAGGAGCAATAAAATATCCATTCATTCGTTGTATCAATCATTTTAATGATTTTAAAGTCTTGAATTTCCCTGGCTCTGATCACCTCCCAATAGAGGCAAGTCTTGAAGTTGGTACGACTGTAGTTGGTTGAGAGTGAGGATAATTCAATAGTACCAATGTTACCGAGGTTAAAATGATCGGACAAAGATTACAGGTACTATCACAATAAGATGCATCAGGCGATGTCAAAGTGTAAAGATTGGAGTAATTTGATGTATTTAAAAATTTTACCATTCTCCACCCCTAAAAATTTGTATGTATTTTTATAATTATTTCCAGAATCCGGAGATTCGGTATTTCGGACTCGGTGTGGACCTATCAAATCCGGATAACCGGGATTCTACTGTACTTCAGTAATATTTTCCTTTTTCGTAGAATACGTTGAATGCAGGTCGTTTAAAAATAAGCTGGTTGCGTTCCTAAAGGGCGGGATAACGTCCCCCGCTGGTAAACATAAGTGAAAGTGGCCTGGAAACAATAAGGCCGTTTTGTTTTGTTGAAAAAAATGTCAGGAATGAAACGAATGGACATAGATGTTGAAAACATAAATTACTGTTTACTAATAAATAATCAACCTGATCAGTTCAATAATTAAAAAAAACAATACTTGCTAGATTATGAAACTACACATTTTTGTATAGAATGTTTAATTAAACAGGTTTTGTGTCAAATAGATCAAACGAAAATCATCACGCTGAAAATATTATTTACAAACAAAATTATTGAAAAATTATACCGTAGATTTTGTTTTTAACTAATTATTTTTAATTCGAAATTAAATATTATATAAAAATGTAGCTTTTGGGTTTTTCATTGTAAATGTAGCCATTTTTTGAGTTATGAACTTGGAATATTTTAAACGATCGAAGTCTTTAAGTGGATGAACCTATCATGTTGATTATTTTTTAATAATAAGAATATTATGTCATTGAAAACTCTAACAAACTTCGTTCGATTACAATAAACAATTTCTGACATTTTCATTTATTAAGGGTCTGCTCCAGTAAACGAGAAATTAACAGGAAACGCTAGCGCCTGTCACTATATATATATATATATATATATATAAACAGTGCAATTTCTTGCGCTGACATTGCCTCATTTCAAACCATTTTATAAGTCTATCTTTTGTAATTGAGTGTTGAAAAAAAAGAAGAATATTCTTCATAAAATTTCGGGTCCGGCTTGCAAATTATTTTGCATTATTATTTTTTTATTGTGTTAGGAAAAAAATTCAAACTTTGTACTTACAAAATGTCAATTACATAATAAATTTAAAAATATATATATAAATTGCAAGACGGATTCGTATTGTGACTGTGCTTAAAATGAGACCTTGCAAACAATTTTATGATAAAAAGTAAACGAAATAAATGGTTTGAAATTTAACATTGCTCTTATGGGATAAAAATCCAAGATGGCCGCCACTACAGCAGACAATTAATACAAAACGGCGGGTAGCAGGAAAACTGACAATGGTTATAAGACATTTTCACAAGTACTGACCCAAGTAATAATGCCCCAAAAGAAGCAATATGGAACATCTTCTACATCAGTATTCTAAAAATGTTTTTATTTGTTTGCACATTAACAAAATAAACAAATCATCACTGAGCCAATACTTTTTATGCAAAGTTGTTTCCAAGGTCTGCTGACGTCACTTGGTATCTCACGTAATCAAGTCGATCTTGACCTTAGGGCATGAAACCAACTTTCCTATATAAGCTGTGACACTGCAGTTATATGTTGTCCGCACTCTAAGATGTACAAGTTGATGTTGGTATTTTTTGGTTTGCTGTGTGTGCTGCAGGTTTTCGCTGCACCTGGTAAGTCTTACAATGTTTTGACACCTATAGCTCGAGTTACAAATAATAAGCAACTTATCATGAGCTTCTCAAACATTTTTGTAAAACATATTTTGACAAAACAAAAATGGATATTTAAATTTCAGTCTATTATTTTTTGTCCCAGTTACATAACATATGCACTACTTCTACGAGAGATTATTATTATATAGTTATTTTACTTATAGGCCTACTTGAACTGTTATGTGGTCACAAAGAACAAATTATCAAAGCACATTCTAATTACTAAATACATAAATTCAATTACATTTTTCCTTAATACGAATAAAGAAAAATATACTAAAGTTTGAATTTTATTTTTTTAACTGAAATACATTCATAAAAAATTCATACCATCGCCACTGGACTGTATTCTACAGGCTTATTCTACAGGAAAAGGCTTACTGTAAGAAATCTTTGTAGTTATAATAAATAAGACTATCTTCACTTGTACAAATAAATAATATATAAATCTAATATTACTGACTACCAGCAATACAAAATATTAGAATAATATAAACAGAGATACAATACATATAAACAATATTAACTTGTACTAAACAAGAAATGTCATTATAGATCCATACCACAATTGGAAGAAATTGAAATGGGATGCTACCCTTATACAATAAATATAAATTAAACTCCCTACAAGCCGTAAAGCTAAAATTATGTAATGTATTATTACTTTTAAGGAGTAAACAAAACTATTTGCTATTTGATTACTTAAGTCAAAGGGATGAAATGGAATATCTAAACATAAAATTAAATAATAATGCACTTAATTTTTCTATATTCTCAAAAACTAAATAACTAATTTTACTAAAATTTCACAATTTACAAATATTACTACCAAGAGTTTTTTAGAGAATATTGTCACTCAGACAAAACGATTTAAATGGGGCAGCTACCAAGTGCAATAAAAATAAATTGCACTAAACTCTTACAAACTATAAATAAAAAAATGATTTAATATTATTATTACGTTTCATAAAAAAAATGTCATAAAGGAGGTATAAAAAGAAGTTGTATCTATTCGCCTTCTAAGTGACTTGAAAGGTGGTATAAAAAGAAGTTCAGTGTTTAAATTTTATGCGCGTTTTTGCAGACATAAGACCTAGCGCGTTCGATTTTTGACGTCAAAAAACCCCTATATGCAAATTGTCATCAACATCGTTAGAGTTGTTTTCGAGATCCGCAACAGATATAAAGATACAAAGATAGATACAAGAATTGCTCATTTCAGGTAATAGGAAAATACCAGCACAAAACTTAATATAAAAGTTGTAAACATAACCTTTATGATTCAAATTGTTGAAGTGTTACAGCTGATGGAACAGATCAGCTGTGTTATGTTAACGATAAGTAAAACAATATAACCACGAGCGTGCGCTATACTACATTGTTATTTAAGTGCACACGCTTTTACAGAAGTTGACATTATGAAACACCACTTTTCTTTCTTGAATTTGTTTACAAAAATTATCAAATGTTGTGCAGAAATATTTTGGTTATAACAGCTGAGAAATTGGCTTTGATACCATCGCAAACGTACCTCGCAACTGATTAATAATAATATCAATTAAAAATGTCAAGTAGGCCTATTATAACTAAAAAAGTCTTTGTGTTTCATATTTTAATATTATTAAAACAAAATTTACCCTTTTATCAAGTGAATTCAACCGTTACGACAATATTATGGGTAACTTCCCAGTAAACAAAATGTATTTCAATATTAGTTGTTCTGTCGCACTTTGGTTAGTGCCGTGAGGAAAAGTCTATATCGTGTTATATCTAGTCAGCTATTTCTTGGTATTTAGTTCGCGCCGATTATAATGCGCGTGCGTAGATGAACATTTAAGTTAAAATCAAAATGGCTGGACTAAGTTATATGAAAAATGTTCAGATCATATTGATGTAAATTAATAACCCAACGAAGTCAATAGGCCTATTATTTGTTTGTGAGATTTCGCGAACACAATATGCCCACAAACATTCTTTGCACACTCACACCATAGCACGTCCTCACAAATGTTTTTGTAAATAGGGTAAACAACCTCTAGTGACCTTAAAACGTATAAATATTTTAACACTTTTGACTTTTATTTTAGGATCCAATATAAAAACATCCATATATTGGGAAGTTAAGGAAATAATAAAGGAATAATAAAATTATCTTATCTTCTAAAGCGAGAGATAATTGTTTGTCTGCTAAATGGATCTGGAATCTCCGTCTAAGGATTTTTGATTTTTTGATTTTATATTAGGCTTTTGGCCACGAGAAATCGATTGGAAATGGTCACCAGTCTGGGAAAATTCGTTTTCTACGTCTTTTTATTAAATTAAAAAGTGATATTTGTCCATTTTAAACAATACAAAGCACAGCTGATGCAAATGTTTTCAATGCCATTACAATAATCATCTGCTTTCTTTTAAACTGTATATTTTATTAGAGGTAAGCCTAATGTTGTATCTATTTATAGTTACCATGGCAACGAATACATAATGAACATACCCTTTATTTAGTTGTTTAATGTTATAGGCCTAACCTAAACGATGTTCACGGAAATTTGCAATAATAGTAGTTATTGACGTGAGCGAACTAGGCCCTAGGAATAAATCGATATTGAAATAATACTTTAATTTAGGCCTGACTTATTTCTGAGGCATAGCGTTAAGATTGTGGTTAATCCTTTAAACTGTATTTTTATTACAGATAAGCCTAATGTTGTATATACCCTTTATTTAGTTGTTTAATGTTATAGGCCTAACCTCAAAACTCAATAATCTAATATTTATTATTGAAATCATAGCCCTGCTTATAATTGAGCTTTAGCTTGGTCTCCAGGTACTTAGTTTTAAATAACTTGTACAACGAAACTACAATAATAAAAATCAGATTTATAACAAATATTACATCTTAAAATAATAAAATCGTTTCAATTAAACTTTGTAACATAAAATAAAAATTATATTTTATTGAAAATAATTAGTAATCATACTCTTACCAACGTAAAATATACGCATAATATATCAAATAAATTGCTTAGCATTGAAATTAAAACATGTTTAGTTTATAAAATACGTCCATGCAATACGTAAATACGAATTAAACCACATTCCTATTTAAAAAAAAAACTGTGTACAATTAATTATTTGCAGTTTCAAGTTGTCAAATATCTACGCTTAAATGCTTCTTTGCTTGAAATATCTTAATTGGTAAAATGTTTTATTAAATTTAAATCTGAACACTTAATTCCCAACATATTTATTTTTAGTTTTAGAAAGTTTGGCCCTCAGCACTAAACAATAAACATCTTTTCTTTTTTTTTCTTTTTATGTTTGAGAAAACTACTTTAGGCCTTGCTTAGTGGTACTTATTATCGTTAAATTCTTACGTTCTGGCCTTGAAAAACTAAATGCTTGGTTGTAAATATAATTTAGGTTAAAATTAAATTCCGTACATACTAAATACTTTTGATTGTTATGTAATTTATATTTTTATTGTTTTGTTTAATATTCTTTCTATTTGCTCTATATGTTGCGAGTTGTTTATTGCAATGCAAATCTTTACTGTTCCATTTATGCTATTTGTTTACCAAGTTATTCTAAACAAAAAGGTGAAACCAGTGATATTTTGATGATAAACTTGACACCATGAACTTTGACAGTTATTTCGTTAAATTATTCCTAATTAATTTTTGTTTTGTCTAGGCACAAAGCCTTGTGACATTGTGAATGGATGCGAGTACGAAGGCAAATGCTACCAAAAGAATGCTTCATTTATATCTGACACATATTGTGCTAGGATCAAATGTAAAGGCAACAATCGGACAAGCATGGAATCGTAAGTATCAGCACTACTATAATATTTAGTAGTATCTCTGACCTCTGTATAGTTCTCTAGATAGGAAAATCTATAATGCATAGGAAGATAAAAATCATTTTCGCCTCAGCCTACACTAACAGATGCAGAATTCAAAGTTCATATTTACACATACATATCCATCAAACACATACATATAATTATAATAAATAATTTATTTCCTGCGTATATAATACACACAATAACAGCACTAACATAATGCACATACTTGAAAAACTAAAAACACATCTCGATAGTAACATATTGTTTACATTAATATTTACAAAGAAATTAGGTTATCTAAATGTTTTATCACTAACACTATTACCTATTTTAACACTTTGTGTTTCATTCAATAAATAAATAATTCGACCACGCAGCTGGACCGCAGACGTGAGTTGAGCAAATTTCCAAAATTAAATTTATAGGCCTATGTTTTAGGGCTTCAACAAACAATTTGGGAAATAAGTCTACTCACGACGGTGCAAAATGCTTCGCACGCCATTCCGAAAATTGGGAGTTTCTTTAACACAGAACGCATTGCGTGCTTCGCACGCCAACCCCCGTATTGAGAGTATCTTCAATACACAATGCATTGCGTGCTTCGCACGCCAACCCCACGGTAAAATCCACCACATGGCTTTGAACCGGGTACTTTTATTGTATTTTACGTTTTGATCGATTTTGGGAGAACCAAGCGAGCTATAAGGTCGCGTAAAAAAATAAAATGTTCAGAATAACATCCTATATTTATATTTTTAGAAAACACTCTAAAAAAATTTCATTCTCGTAGTAAAAATTTCAAAAAATAGATACTTCCGGTCAAAAAAAGTACTTCCGGTTGTTGAATTTTTTTGGCTAACGAACTCGTCCGAGCGACGTAGACAACCAACATGTGTACCAAATTTTAACCAAATCGGACTTAAAATGCGGCCGCTAGAGTGCGAACACAATATGTACATATATGTATATATGAATTTTAATGACACCCAAAAACGTGTTCTAGGGACCATGATCGGTGCTCATTTGCTACTCCCGACCTTTTGTCTTACCATAAGGGCCACTGCAATAGCCCATTTTTCCTATTGAAATTCGCTAATAACTAGAGAACAGTTCATATATGTAATACCCCTTATGAACAACTCACATAAACTATTTAATAACTTAAACATGATGTTATTTAGCTTCCAAGAATGCAATTATTATAATAATGGGTAATTAATTACCTTATTTTTATTCGCCGAGCACTCTAAAATATATCCTTTCTGGATTACCGGTTTCGGTGGTTCATGCCACCATCATCAGATCAACCTCAAAAATGATTCATTTCACTGTTGTGGAACACGTCGTAATAAACGATACACAATTAACACAAAACATTAAAAAACACAAACACTTGAACAAATTTAAATATATACACTGAAAAAACAACTTTACACATCACATGAGGACTCCTCTATACATGTCATTTCATGGAGGGCATGTGTACAACTGTGGTCTTGTGCAATCTTATATATGAGATAAGGATGTCCAATCATGATGGTATTGAGTCAACAATTTTATCTCAGGTTGATGGCTGTGTTAAATAATGCATTAGATGGTAATTCATATTTGTGGTCAAAATCAATGAGGTGTTTGGCAAAACTGGATCTCTGTTCAAATAGTGTGGGTCTAGGTAGGTGTTCTTTAAACCGTTTGATTTTGACCACAAATACGTCAATGTTCATAATAACCTGAAAATTCTTCATACATGCAGAAAGGGCCGTTTGCTGTCATCCCTAGAGGAATTTGAAATATATAGTGCATCAAAATATGATCCAGTAAATATGTTAAATGATAAACTGCATTATTCATCTAATGAATTATTTAACACAGCCATCAACCTGAGATAAAATTGATGACTCAATACCATCATGATTGGACATCCTTATCTCATATATAAGATTGCACAAGACCACAGTTGTGCACATGCCCTCCATGAAATGACATGTGTAGAGGAGTCCTCATGTGATGTGTAAAGTTGTTTTTTCAGTGTATATATTTAAATTTGTTCAAGTGTTTGTGTTTTTTAATGTTTTGTGTTAATTGTGTATCGTTTATTACGACGTGTTCCACAACAGTGGAATGAATCATTTTTGAGGTTGATCTGATGATGGTGGCATGAACCACCAAAACCGGTAATCCAGAAAGGATATATTTTAGAGTGCTCGAAAAATAAGGTAATTAATTACCCATTATTATATTTAATAATACTTTACGGTCCACTGTATCAAACGCTTTTTCATGTCGATGAAAAGCCCAACTGTTTTTTGCCCCTTGTTTACAGAACTATAGACCTGTGACATAAGCCTACTTCGATTTTTTCTAAAACTAAACATATTGGAACTAAGATATTGTATATGATCAAGAAACAATATCAGTCTTTAAATAAAAAATCCTTTGAAAAATATAAAAACGTGCTATAATAATAGGCTTATAATTATCTAGATCCCACTCATCACCTTTTTAAAAACTGGCATAATACGACTGTTTTTAGAATTATAAGGAATTCTCCATTTTCAACACTAAAATTATATAGTGCTGCTAGAGTATCTCTCATAGTAGGACCAATTTGGTTTTAATAACTCTTGTGTTTATGCAGGATATTTTACTAGACAATTTATTTATTATATTTACAACTTCATTGCCAGAAACAATATTCAGATAAACCACTTAAAATGTCTTGGAAAGGCAAAATGTTCCGGTCAATATCATCATGGTAGGAGCTTGAACACTGTTTCTAATGGCATGCTGTACATTGAGAAAATAAGAATTAAAATATCCAGCAATTTCCACAGGATCTGTAATGTGCCCCCTGAGTTTATTTCTAATTTATCTACAGCTATTTTATCAGATTCATATCCCAAGATTTCATTTGCTATCCTCCATTGAGCACCCACATCAGGTGTTACGGTTTCTTTTGCAATCTTTCAATGTAATATTTTTCCTTTGCCCTTTGGACATCGTTAGCTAGTCTATTTTTGTAAGAAATAAAATACCTTTTTAGCTTATCGTTCAAAGGATGTTTTGTACATTTTTCGAAAGTTCGTTCCTTTTGCTTATTCGCTTGCATAACTCACAATTTATCCACGGTTTTAATGGTACACATTTTCGTGTTATACTTAAATCTATTTTAGACCTTATATAATAATTTTCAAGAGTTTTGACTGAATAAGTAGTTCCAGTTTGTTTCCTCCAACAATTTAATTAAAGAAATATAGTCTATTCTGGTACTAATGTTGTGGGCATTTCTTTTATTATCATTACAATGCACTATTACTATTGTTTTAAGGGTCGATAGTAAAACAAATAAACTATGATCTGCCAAATTAACCTAACTGATATTTACCTGTATTACGTGATATCCTTTCCTCTAAAAAATAAGCGATCAATACAACTAAATTAATTGTTAGATATTCTAGGAGGTTATGTAACCTGATTCGCCCCTTAAGGGTTGCTGTTCAAACAAAAGATTTTTGTAATAAACTTGCAAGATATTTCACACTACATTTTTCCGCAGGAAATACATAAATTTTCTGCTGGAATATTACATTTTTAATAGGTTTTTGTCGTTATATCTTAATTATTATAAACACTCCCTGTAAGCTAAAACTGTGTTTTTTTTTAGGGTGTAGAGATTTTAACACCGAACTCGTCAGAGGTTTTTCTATATTTTATAAGCAAGTCTGAAAGTAATTAGTCGGGAAGTAATACAGTTCTTAAAAAGCTATAAAACCCGATTAAAACACATAACTTGTAATTATATCAGTCATTTTTACCTGTTAAACAAAACTAAACCTAAGTTTGTGAAATACTTTCAAATCCTAATTTCTTAACACAATTTATAAGTTAACACAACATAAAGGGAAATGTTGACCTAATGAGAAACTTAAAAATGTATATTCCAGAAAGGCCTGCAGCTATAATGTGATGGCTTATCGAAATTAAAATTAAATATTAAGTTACTATGTATGTTTTATTGGAGGGAATCCTGCTAAACCATCTGTAAACTACCATGTGGGCTATTTTTCAGTGTAATTTCCATTAACAACTGATTTCACACATTGAAACATTTTTTGATACCTTAAACGTAATAACTTGATTTAGACATTTAGTATTATTTACCATTTTAGCTTTAAGTTTTGAATTAAATAACTCTAAGAAACTTAAGAAATATTAAAATTCTTCAAAATATTTGTATGAAAAAAGAAAGGGAATTGACACAGAAGCCTAGGGGTATTCCCTAGTAATTTGAAAGCCTCTCAGATGCGGTCATGGACATCTACGGTCAGTAAGAATATCCATACATTTGCCGTCAGGTGATCCCATTGATACGTAAGAAAAACCGGCTGTCATGTAATTGGATTTATAAGCAGGTCAGTTGCGGTAATTTGATCCCATTGCTGCGTAAGAACAACCGGTCAATCGTTTGCAATCATTTGCGGTCAGGTAATAACATTTCTACGTAAGAAGAATTAACTGCAATGCAATTGGATTTATAAACCAGTCAAATGCGGTCCCACAATTGCTACGTAAGAAGAGCCGTCTACAATGTAACTGGATTTCTAAGCCGGTCAGTTGCGGTCACTTTGTTACTGTCCACTCCTAAAAGAAAATAGTTTATACTGTGTTAAGGGTTGTATTTTGTAGTGGTTCACACGATACGCCATTATCTCAAGGATATCCAATAGCCAATAAAATCGGGATGTGAAAAAGTGTTAACAAATCCGGTAGAAAACGTATCTCAAACGTCACTTACAGCCTCTAACTGTCTCACAAAAAGTAGACATAAAGCATTGACACAATAAGTCGATAAGTGTTTAGCTAACCGAGTTTGAAAACCATTACTCCAACCCAAGAACTTAACCTAACAAAACATCTGTATAATTATTTTCCCTGTCATAAGCCAACAATTTATCTGAACTTGGTGGACTCAAGTGTCCGGATGACGTCTCCAGTTTTATTGCAGCTGTTCTTTAGAACGTAGAAATGTGACCTTATGACCGCAAATGTCCGAAAATTCCGCCCTACCTCAAATTACCGCGACCGCATCTGTCCGGAGGCTAGTAATTTAAACTAGACACAGTTCACAGATCTCCAAGTGGATTTATTACAAACATGTTTCTTAATCTTCGTGTATTCATTAAAATGAGTGTTCTAGATTTTTTTAAATCATGAATATAGTTACAGATGTTTAGTAAGTTAAAATATTGTTCAAGCGCATTTTCAATACTGTTTGATTTGTTTTCAGATGTGCTTATCCAGCGGTGTCCCCCGAATGCACCATAATTACAAAAACAGGGCCCTACCCAGAGTGCTGCCCCAAGGTCGAATGTAAAAGGCAAGGGTAACTTTGGTTTGACTGAAAAATATAACGTCGCTGACCTAAAATGGGCTGTCACATTATGCATTAGTTTTAAATGAAATGCTTTAATATTTATAAAATGTAGTGTGTTTTGTTATGCTGTAATTTCAAAATATAGTTTTGTACAGAACCGTGTAACTGCCCTGTTACAATGGTTAGTTGTTTGATTGTTGTAACTCGTGTATTACTGAAGATGGCGACAGTGAGCAAACGTTCATTTAATGGTTTGTCTTATTTAAATGGCTTAGTTTATCTTATTTGTAACAGATATTGCAAATATACACTTTGAACTCGAGTTTTCGGTGAATGTCTGCAAGTCAAACAGGTTTCAACTAGAGAGTCAACAGACAGCTGCAGTTGCGATATTGTGTTACAGATCGACGTTACAAGCTACAGTTGTATTCAGGTCTGACTTATGGGTTTTTATTAAATTATTATCTCTATCAGCAACATCTCAATAAAAAAAGTTAACGTGTCAGCGCATTTCAACTGCAAAGGCGTCGTCATCAGGCGTCTACGTTAACAATGTTATAACCAAAATAGTGAGAAGTATTGTCCCCAGTTACGGCGTTGTCATCTTTATGAAGTAACAGTACAATTTTATTGATAAAATAAAAATTGAACTCAGTGTCTCACAAATAATACGTCAATTAACTCAAAAGCGTTCCAACGACTAGCTGTTCCCGCCTAACAAATGTAACGTAGTTTTAGGCCACGCTCCATCGACACTCAATTCCACGTTCACCGTGCAGTATAGGTCTTACAGGAGATAGACATGCTACTACCATTACTGGGAACATCACTTTATTGTCATGCGGGTTGCGTCAACTGTCAGAGCTTTGCATGGGAGTTGATGATTTTTAATTTGGCTAGTATCGCTGAGACTGTCGTATGGTTAATATAGCTTATGGGCGCTCTGTACTGAACGGTGAACATGGAATCAAGTGTAGTTTTGTACAAGTAAGGTGCATGAAACACTGTTAGGTTAGTTACAATTTGATTATTGTAGCTCGTTCACACTGAAGATAGTGACTTTGTTTTGAAAAATTGGCAAGGTGTGGGGAATATTTTAAAAATGTATAAGGGGAGGTAAGGGGAACTGGTGCTGAAGTGTTTTGATTTTAAAATAATGATAAATTCCAAAAAAATTTAAAAATACAATGAATAAACTAGGATTAACTGGGGTTTTAGGTGGAACAATAGAAAATAACAAATTAGGGGAAATTATAAAACTAAAAGTAAAAGATATAGAAATTCAAATAATATGGGAGGAAACACAAACTAAATAAACGGTATCAGTTAACTGACACAAACTTTCTCGCAACTTACTGTAGTCAAAATAATATTGTTTTTATTCATTTTATTTTTTACTACTTTTTAAAACAAAACAAAAAACAATATTCTACCTACGTCAATCGTATAAAAAAATTTATTGTCCCAGGCGGGATTCGATCGCGCGACCTTTGAATTACTGGCCGTGCTCTCTACCGTGGTGCTACCCCGTGCGGCCGCTGCCGCGATGCTAGATTGACAACACAAACTTGTTTATTTTTAAACATTTCCCCATAATTATAAAACGCCGAAGTTTTGATAAAAGGGGGATGTCATTTTGTTTGGCATCTTAAGCACTATATAAATACTGAAAATTTGATCAAAATCGTTAGAGCCGTTTTTGAGAAATTTGCATTTTTGTCGTTTTTTATGGGTTTTTAGGGGTAAATTACCCTTAAAAATTAAAAATTCCAAAAAATGTAAAAAACACCTGGAGATATTAGGGTTTAGTACCTACATACCAAATTTCATGAAAATCGGACCAATAGTGTCCTCTCTGGTCGTGTATACATACAGACAGACTGACAGACAGACACCACTCTAAAAACACTTTTTTGGGTTTAGGGAGCACCAAAACAAAAAATTCCACTAAAAATATTTTTGTGTTCAGGGAGCACCAACACAGATAATTGCACTAAACAATTTTTTGGGGTTCTGGGAGCACCAAAACAGATAATTCAACTGAAAATTCAAATTCGAACATTTTTACGAAAACAATACTTTCTCCATATACTACGTATAGGGTGGAGAAAGTAAAAATCGCTATAACTTCTGCAACTAGAAGATAGGAAATTTTTTAAATCAGACAATTATTTACATAACCTTGACAGAATGGAAAAGATAATGGCTATGGCATGGGTCATGGCAACTATGGGCAGGTGCAGCGTGGATAGAGGACGACGTGACGTGCTCTTTGCGGGGAAGAAGTATCAGCAATAAATTTGATTGTGACGTGGCCGAGGACTCGGGAATTCACAGAGTGGATACGGCAGGGAGTTTTGTGTTGTGTAATCTTAGAACACGTTTATTTTGAAAAAGGTGCTTCGGTGTGCCTAAAAATTATGAGAACGTGGAAAAAACAATTTTATTGCTGGTAACATTCCCCCGGACAACTTGGAAACACAGAACTGACTGACCAAAGAGGTATGAATGGTATGTGTGTTTAAGAGAGAGAATATGTATATTCATATTTTTTGTGTATAAGTGTTTGTTATATTTTACAAAATATCTACCTTCAGGAAAATAAAAAGTCAAGTATACTTTAAAATATATTATGGATTACACCCACCTTGAAATTAAAATACGTT
>JAGFPH010001209.1:55203-69605 GCA_018207615.1 Philaenus spumarius | reverse complement strand
TTAAATATCTTATCCCCCACCTATAATGTCCTTCAAGATAAAAAAAAAAAAAAAAAAAAAAATCAAGTATACTTGTTGTGTAGGCTGTGTGTCGCATTAAGGAAAGCAGCCTGTATAAGATTATGTTATATTTATTTAGTACTAAGTAGGCCTATTATCAGTTGGTTCTGTGGCAGGAAGAAACAAGTTTTAGGCATAAAGTTCAATAGCAATTAAATACCTAAGACCGAGCTATCTAGCCATTTGCTGTTGTTCTATGAACCGCGTTGGATAAATGGATAACTTAATATTGTATTGTGTATAATTCAAGTTGATTGTAAAAAATTATATATTTTTTTAACAGCCACATCAGCTTTGCTTGGACCTTCTAGCAAGCACTTACTAGACAAATAAATAATGGTCGTTGAAACGCGTTTGAGTTAAACGTATTAGTTTTGAGATTCTGTGCTCAAGTTGTATTCTATCAAGTGTATCTTCTCACAAGTCAATCTCATAGTATTATTTATAAGTAGAATGAAATATTTGCTGAAACTAACAAATATTTATCTAAGGTGCAAAATAAAACCTGTTTATATTATTAGGAAGAATTATACACTATATAATAATACACTTGCAAGATACATATATAATTTAGTTCATTGCTACTAAGCAAGGCTTTAGAGAAGCACACAGTTGGAGGATATTTCACATTATTTAATATTTGGTTACACTGGTTATTTCACAATCCATTAAAATCAGGGTAGTTAGCGGTAAACATAAAATTTTAAATATCTTACACTCTAATACGAGCAATGTCTGTTCGTACGTATGAGCAATCTCAAGATCCAGCGGAAGGATTTTGCTGGAAGTTTGGGATTAGGGGCTTTTGGGTCTAAAAAATCGTTTGGTGAAAACCCCTACCTCAGGAAAACTCGTATTTTTCTAAACAACTCATTTGAAAATTGAGAATGTTGAACATTGGGCTTATGGAGTTTAAAATCATTACATTATGTTTATTGATTATAATAATAACAGTAACCAGCTGTTTCCTAAAATATTTCCATTATCAGCTGATTTCAACACCAAAAGTAACCAAACCATTATGTTTGTACTGTTATTATCCGTTCTAAAACCCTTTTTACCAGTTTCTGCATTCTTTATATTTCTATAAAGGTAATATAAATTTTCTAATGATTATAATTAGTATTTGTTATTTCTAAAATACATAAACAAATTCAGTATGTGATTCGTATTTGCATACATTTTCCTAAAAAGAGTACTGAGCGATGCTCGGTCGCCCACGTACTAGCTGTAAAGAATGCAATCAGATAAGAAAATACAGTATGTTAAAAATTAGAAGTCGCTATAATGTACCAATCAAAAATATCAACTCAATGGGGTTTGTAGTTTAAAAAATAACAGTGGCATAACTATTTCTTGTAGTTTATACATACATACCGTACAAACAAGTATAGATTATAAGCTACAGTGTTCTGAAATGAGAACAAACGATAGGCCTACGGTATTATTCAAGGCCTTTAAAATAATAGAATATGTGATTTAAATTTTCAAAAATTGGGGAAGCTATTATTGTTTTTAATTGACTTAGGGCATCTTAAATAAAAGAAAAATTATTGAGTTTCAGACGCTAAAAAAACAATAAAATAGAAGAATAGTGTTTTATGTAAGTCCTCAAAGAAATTCGAAAGTGATTAGACCCTTTTATGATTGGTTTCTGAAGTCAAAGGGGCAAAAATGTATATAGTATTTATAATCTCAAAATTGTAAAATCTAAAAATGTATACCATACCGTTTGGTTGAATTCCAACGTGTTCATGATTGATGCATTATTTAATATTCTAAACTTTGATTTTCGTGATTTCCGCCCAGGAATGCTTGGTTTTCGATTTATTTTCGCAAAACTTAACAAATCAGGGTTTATTTCGCTTGCAAATATCATCTGCAGCACTTAAAAAATGGTGCAATCTCACTAATTGTAATTTTGGTAGCCCCAAGTGAAATAATAACACTCACATTTTGGAAACCAAAATTCTAGTTCGGCTTGGATATAACTCAGTCGCCTTTTAAAATGATGTAAAAGTCGTTTTGACTTTCTGCTCCATCGACTTCTGAAGCTCAAAGGTAAAACCTCGGTTATAGCTGCAACCTTTCATAATAAAGATAAGTTTGACCGCAGGTAGCAAATTATGGGAAAAATTTAGGTAGTGAAGAAATTATTAAATTAAAAAGCTATCTAAAAGTTTAAACCTATGATAGCCCTAACAGGCCTAGATGATCTATGATATAAAGTAATCACCAAACAAACGTAGTAGGCAACTAAGTGGTATAATCCCTGTTTTATTCAAAGAAAATAAACGTGGTATTGGCCTAAAACAGGCCAAGAATTTAATAAAGTTTGTGTGGCTTTTAAACCCCTCAAATTACCCACAATATTAATTTTCGATAAAGAATTTCTTTTAAAGTGATCTTGCATAACGTAAAAATATTTAAAATAATGATATACCAACACTAATTTAGTTCTAATTACTACTCGTCGTAGATGAAATTACGATTTGGGACACAGTCAAAAAAATAAATGTAATCAACATTACAGTCTACAAATTGTAAATGGGTTTAAATGATTTTGAAAATACTATCAAAAGTAGCACTTTATGCTACTGTTATTTACAAATGTACAAAAATAACGATTAAAATAAATTATAATTTACAATTTGGTTGCAGAACTTTAAAGTCAATATTAAATTATAATAGTTGCAAAATATCATACCAGGTGGCATCAACGGACACAACGTACTACAGTGACTAGATAGAGACAGTGTGGCCACATGAAAGCGGCCGCCATGTTTTTCCTAAAAGTAATGTTATCTGCCATAAAGTATAATGTAATTTATTTTCAAAGTATTTATAAAACCTTTTGTTTTATTTCATAAAGGCCTCGTAAACAACTTTTTAAAAGTAGTTAGAAAGCAGATAAGTTGTTTAAAATTAAATAACCTATAAAAAATAATGATTTAGCCTACAATGACGATAGTTGAGTAGCCTACTGACGTTAATTACAAAATAATAAAGCTATATCAAAACAAGTTGCACTATTATTTTCTTTGTTCAATTCTAATTTAAAAAAACATTTTGAAGTTCAATTACATTATTTATGCGGTTTATTTGAATAAAAGTCAAGGTTTTGTATTATTTTCAAGGAACCAAATTTTCAATAATTTGTAGCTATCTGAAAAAGTATTTGACTGGTCATAATGAAATTGTTTTTAATTAAATTTAATTCTATTCATAATTGTTTCTAACTGGTAATGTAACAAATAGGGAATAAGAAAGTGTTTTGTAAATCGCTGAGCTGAAAACACATAGGCCTATAAATATTCACAAATGCAAAATTCAATAAAAAATAGCCTAAACATACATAAAAAGTGCACCATAAATTTTAAACAACAATTTTGTTGCTTAAAATTCCCCAGACTTAAAGTTTTGTGGCAAGTTAATTATGAAATTTGTATTTACTGATTTTAGGTTTCAATTCAGTTTGATAAGCAAAATCTTAAAAATGATTTTCTTAAAGCTAAATTTAAAATATTTCCTAACTTAATGATTAAATTAAAATATCAAAAATTCAAAGTAAAACAAAACGAAAAATAAAACAACGAATAGGAATAAATCAAAATGCAAAATTATTATCCTGTTGTTAATTAGCCTTTTTTATCAATGAATAAATTTTACAAATTAAATATTTTCAAAGTTACACTTTCAGATATTTACAATGCATTTATTTCCATCTGATTTTTTTTAAATAAGCAAAGCAATTAAAACTTTCATAACTAACTAATTTATTTCTATTTCAATTGAAAGCTAATAATAAAATTAATGTCTCTAACAACAATTTAACATCGAAATTACAATTCTTTGAGTTTGAGGTTAGGTAATTCAAGATTTTTAAGTTTAAGTTATTCAAAGCCGAAAAACAGGTTTCATTATTAATTTCCCTCATTATTACTGTTAGGCCTACTTATTAATGAGATTCTTGCCTTAGATTGCACCTTCACCAAGACTAAAAGAAAGAAAAAATAACGATGACAATTTAATTTAAAAACTATAAACATAAACAAACGTACCACAGGGCTAACACGGACGAAATTATAGGTTTGGGCCAAAAACAGTTCTTAAAATTGCGTAATACTAATATTTATTGCATTTATCTTTTCTATTGATAAAAAGGATTAGCCTATGTTATGAACTTTTAAAAATGTTGTAAATAAAAGACTTTTGGTATGTACTTACTTCTGAAATATGCGCGCTGAAACGATTCCGTAGAGTGGCGGGATTAGCCTAATCTGCTGTCATTTCCTTATTAATTTGGTGCAATATCACATACTTCAACACAAATCGCTTTAAAATAACTATTACGTTTATTTTAAAGTAAAAACTAACAAATATCTGTTAAAAAATCGGTAAAGTCGCTTTTACAATATTGTGAACGTGAATGAATGTAATGTAAACAGATACGAATTTAGGAAAGACATGGCTGCCGACATCTTGACCAATAGGAAACAAGACCTCACTTGGCCACACTGTCTCTATCTAGTCACTGTACATCGTACAAGCTGTCTTCTTTCTGAACTATCATAAATACATTGCACATTATTACTCTGCTTTAGTATAGCACAGTAGACGGTAAAGTTTGTTTTAAGTGCTGGCACTATCCTTGTAAAATGTACTATTCTGCAAATAGCTGTTAATTTAGTGCGTTGTTAGATCACATATTTTATTGATCCGCTACCGTAGAGTTTTTAATCGGTTCTGTAAAGTGCTGCTACCTGCAACCTTTTAGTTGAACTATTTCCTGACTATTGACAGAAATTGCATTTACTGAAATGTATTCCTTTGATGAAAGGCGACAGTCGAGATAAAAGAGTAATTTTCGATTAAAATTAGGTTACTTTAATAAGTACCCTTTAACAACTTTAAAACGTACTATCATTGTTGCGGTGATTATGTATTATGTATAAATAAATACTACAGTGTTTGTATATTATTCCATATCTTATCTTGCCGTAGGCCTATTATAGTTTCGTATCTACCGTACCGTATCGTATGCCTAACCGAAAGTTGGTACACTATGTACAAAAGATTTTAATTTACCATTTTTCACCTTTTTTCAGTGAATTTCTCTTCCTATATGATTGTAATAGTTTATTAATTAGTTTGTTTAATTAATAATGTATATTTCTCAAAATTCCAATGAAAAACCATTCTTTTACTTAAACTTCTTTATTTCCTACGTTGGCTAGCATGTACCCCAACAGTTTTAGTTAAACGGCGATTTCTGGCGTGCTCAGTAATCTAAACTCAAAATCCCATCTTTCTTTTGGTTTTTTCTATAACTTTTCAATGCGTGATCCAATTTTCCTTTGAATGACATTTCCTTGTTACGTAGGCGATATTCATTCGCTACGAACTCGAACGGTCCAACCTTTGGTTCGCGTGGGCGGCACGTTTCCCGTTCGACGCGGTTCTCGACGAAGAAGTCCTTTGTTTGACACTTTTTTCAACTGTGTTTACACATTGAAATAGTCTTAGATTTGTTGCACTAGCCGCAGTTTATCCAATTGGATTGTGTTTGCAGAATTTTTGTAAGTTTATTTCTAGTTGAATAGTCAGAGCAATTAAGTACTTGTGAAAGACTTTATTTGAAAATTACCACAAAATGGTGACAATAAAAATACAATTAATTTGTTTTAACTACATTTACTGTAAATACATTCTTGTAATAACGATTTTATTTTAATTAGTATGAATTTAAATTCAACAATAATATCGTTTGAAAATTTCTTTCCACGATTAACAAAGTAATTAGGTTTTAGGGACATCCGTTTTTACATAACAAATTTTAAAACCAGCAAAAAGCAAACGAAAAATAAACTTTCTAAAAATGTACAGCGAAACAAGAAAAAATAGTAGAGCCTAGAACTATATTTATATTATTTCCATTCCAATATAGTGAATTTTCACCTAGCCTCTTCCAATCGTCTTATTAGGACTCTAATCTATTTAATGCGTTGTGGAAATTATTTATTCGATTTAGTACATTAAAAAAAAAAAAGAATTCGTATTTCTATCTCTACTTTCAATTCGACAATTAAATTTCTGTCTGAAACACACATAAAAGCACTGAAAATAAGTCAAGTGTAGAACTGCAGTATAATTATATTAATAGAGAGGTTTTGTCATTGAAACTTTTATAAAATAATCTAAATTTTGTATCATCGAATCTTCACAAAAATATATTCATAGCACCTCTAATACGTTATATGAAAGAATCCATGGAATTGTTTAGTGGAACTTTGTAACTACGGTCTCGCAAATAAGCTATGCTATTGTGTAATTTAGTTCTGTAGTGTTATATTTACTAAAAGTGTTAATGTAATAATAACAAGCCAAATAAGAAACAAGAATCAATTTTTACATTTTTCTTTCCTTTGGCAAAACATTTTGTCAGCTTAAAAGTAAACAGAAATATATATCTAGAAAATATATCTCTATTAAAGAAATGCAAAAAAAAAAAAACTATTGACAGATTTAATGATTGCTAAGACAAATAGTGGATTTAATATATTATTACTTATATGGTTTACTGCAATTTAGTGAACAATTGAACTACCACAGTAGCACAAAGATGTATAGAAAATAACCATTAGATATCCTTACCAAATATCTAAGATATCTAAAAGATATATAAATCTTAGACTTTTATATATGATATGTCTAGTAGACGTTCAAATGTCATTTAAATATACATCTAATAGATGTTTACATTAGATATATATACATAATCTACAAGATATTTGTAGATATCTATAAAATATGTCTAATGGATGTAACATCAATCTTCATACCATGATTTTTGTATGTTTATTATATGTCTATAGTAAAATTCAACTCAGAGTGAGGCGGAAGTTGAAGCCTACCGAGGGTCAGCACGGTCGACTGGTTTCCGCTCCACTTCTACCTGAATTTTAATTTTTTATAGTAGCGTTATGCAAACTTTTTTTATAACAAGAAAATATAAAAATAAATCACATAACGTTGTGTATCACGATTGTCTGTTTATTTTGATACCAAATATGAAGTAAATCGGTAAATGTTGAGTAATTAAATGGCATAGCTTTTAATGTAACTAAGAACTATTGAAGGTGTGGGGATAGAATTAATTTTAAGCAGGGGGGATAGAGGAGACTGTGGCATCAATGGTGATGACCTTTTCGACGAGCTTAAACATGTTTTGACTATACTGCCTGCAAGAAGTCACCAAGCTAAAGCATTGTCCTTTATAACCAAACGTGGTTACATAGACACTTTCCCCAAAAAATGTTGACTCTCCCAGTCTCAGTTGCCAGCGTGGAAAGAAGCACCTCCAAAACATATTTACGCTCAACTTTGAGTCAGGAACACTTGAGTGGGCTGGCAACATTGGCAATTCAGAATTAACTGTTAAATGAAATTGACACTTACTTGTTACTTACGGAGTTTTGAAAAGTAAAAGCCAGGAAATCCACTTTTAATTACAGGTTATTCTTAGTTTTATTCTAAATCCACGATTTTTGTAATTTTATTGCAGTTGAATATCATTATGATAACCTGTAAACTGGAATGTAATTATAATTCTTGTTTGTAATTGTGTGTGTGTGTGTTATTATGTTACTTTCTAACTTTCAAAATTACAATTTGATAAAAATGCTTTGATTGGTTAGTAGAGTTATGAGGGGGTAGGGGGAGGGGCACCATAAAGTGGTTTGCTTACACTTGAAAAATACCTAGGGAAGCCCCTGTATACCACAATCCATATGTTTCCATTACATATTTTGAAATAGTTGCAGAAGGTGGTAGGTTTTTTTTTCTAAATAGGTTTTCCAAGGTTCCATCTGACGGATCATAACTGTACCGAGGTCAGATTTTGTATATACATCCTTGCGTTTTTTTTAAATAATAGACGTGGTAAGTTTTTCAAAAATCACCCTGAACAGCGTAAAGTAGTTACAGCATAAATTTACAATTTCTTTCTCTATAATAGGGATTTAGGATTTTTCAAAAACGAACACAATTTGATGCCTCAGAATGTCACTGGAACCACAAATAAAATAAACAGGTAACAAAAATGCATTTATTAAAAATAAATAAATCACAATCGAAATATAAATAACAGCAAAACAAGTTGCCGGAAGGAAAGTGGTTGCCAATAAATAGTTTTTTACAAAACATAACCTAAATAATATTTGTACATTGTTCAACTTGTCTGTTGTACTTCTAGAGAGATAGCTTTGACAGCTGCTAGGGCTTCTTTCGCTGTAGGTTTGATGTATCTTGCTGGGAGGACAAATCCATATCGTCCTGTGTCTCTCAGCTCTATTGTATACGTGTATTTAATTTTCGCTCCTCCTTTTGCCCAGTCGTCAGATCCACCTGAAATTAAAAATAATGACTAGAAGGATGACTCCTTGATTTTATACTATTGTCAGAGAAAAACTGAATAAATGTAATCAATACATCTTTTATTATTATTTCCGCCAAGATGCTTGAAAAATTTGTCTTCTTGCTTATCCGCCTTTCTTAGCTTTGTCTTTATTTCACCTGACGCGTTTCGGGTATACCCCATTTCAGAGGCTTTGTTTGCTACTATAATCTATGCTCTACCATTGTCTCCTATTTATACTTGTTCTCCTACCACACCCCCCTTTCAACCTGTTTACTGCCTGTTCTCTATTGTTTGTAAACAATTAAACAACTATTAATTTCACATCATTTACCTACGTCCTGTATATCTAGAATTTTCTATTTTTATATTAATTTTATATTTTCAAACATAATGTTAGATTGTGTGTTAACTTCACATTCTCGAAGTACTGCAAAGTATACCTTATCGATTTTGATTGATCGGTGAAACGAAACTGTTGCTTGCTGTAAGTAAACCTATAAAATCTACCATCTACTTACCAGAAGCAGCATACAGAGTCGCCGCACTAGAACCTACAGTGTAGGAAGATCCTCCGGCACTCCGCATTGCCGCTGCAGCTTTCCTTCCTACTCTGTCCAAGTCAGCGTAGTCTGGTGGTACTTTGCGGTCGTAGCCCCAAGGGTACAAAATGTACTGTCCGTAACTGTGGAAGGTCACATACGCCTATAACCAAAACAGTTAATATTTATAATTCGACAACATAATATTATATTGTGTTAGGATGGGAAGCATATTGGGGTAAAATACGTGACCTTGAATGTATGATAGGAGTGTACTTTTAATTTAAAATCTATTTGTTTTATTTTATTAAAACACAGTCCGTCTGTCTGTTTATGCGTCTGTGTGTGAATGAAAAAATGTATTGATAACTAACGCACAGTAATTTCTGAGAAATTTCCGTCAGCTGTTTTTATTAATAACGCAGATGTTTGGTGGTTTTTAACAGTGTATCTTAAAAACATTCAACTTTGGATTTTTGTGCAAATATACTAAATTATTTTACGCAATGAATCTTCCATTTAAGTTAGACTTGAAGCAGTTTTCGACCAGGGGAGTTCTATTCTGCTTCCGGGAATCGAAGAATGTACGTTTTTAGAAGTAAAATATTTTATATTTAACATACTCAGTTTTATTGTATGGTTAGTTGATTAATTCTTTGTTTTATGAATCGTCATTTTTGTTTTTATTTATTGTATTAAATTATCATTTACTAGGGGGAAACCTTGCGTGCTTCGCACGCCAACCCCTTTGGAACCTTCTAAACACACACTCATGTTATGTTTTCTTTATAATAAAGTATTAATAATAACCCCAAAGCTAAGATGGTAAGTAATGTTAAATTTTCAAATAAAATTATTTCGTATATTTTATAACAGCAGTTTTAATAAAGGTTAAACGAACCAGCAAGGCTCAGGTCTACACTTTAATAAAAACCTAACCTAAAAAAGTTAGAAATACAAATAAATAGTTGCTTCAAAGGGTGAAATCGGGTGTTAATGGAAATATTAGAGGAAACAGCTGTTTTACCAGTTGTTTTATCCAACTTTTTGCTATGGTAATTCATCAGTCAAGATTTTTTCCGACTAAATTTACAAATATTGAAATAAAAAATGTTTTGATCAAAATGAATTATAGCCAATGTTACTCTGGGATAGTGAAGCTTTTTATTAGTAAAACTATTTTTCCAATCGGTTCAGTAGTTCCGGAGATTTTACCCCCTACTACGTACAAAAAACAAACAAACAAATCTGATCTCTTTATAATATTATTAGTATAGATATCGATGTCAATTGTATATTTTTCTGATAATAATTTTAAAAATTATTTATGATTTTGTTTACACAATGTTTAAGAAAATTTAATATTATTTAAAAAACTAAATCATACATGCTTGTCAAGTCAAAAGGTAAGAACAAATAAATAAATATGATATTTTTAGTGTTATTCTGAAGTATGGCTTACTTTATAAAGATGGATGGTATTTCAGTATACGCAAAAAGAAACAGTACTGAAATTGAAATAGTTTTTAATTTTGTATTTTTTTAAACAAATATACAAAATAAAAGGAAGCAGAAGAAGAGAAAATAAAATAAGTAAGATGCGCGTACATGAAATTAATTACAGAAGTCTCATCTTTGGAGAATATCATCATCTTTCCCCAGATGTCTTGAGAGATGAGAAAAAAATGTGAGGAAGGGAGACAAAAATAATTGTTCGTTAGTATTGAATCTACAAAATAGAATTGCCTTTGAATTGCCACACGTGCAGAAATACTTTGTTGTGACTACCTACATGAGAGTTGAATAGGTACGAATGTTACCGAGTACAGTCGAAGATACCCAACCGACCCAACAAATGCCGATCGCGACCTTTTCCACTAGGTCGGTAGAAAGGCTCTGCGCAACGCGGTACCGACTTCCAACTGTTAATCATTTATTCGAAAACGTTGCCGCGCCGTGCTACCCCTCTAATGGGCGAAGCCATTATGTTAGAATTTAAATAAATTTTCTTTTTTATTTGAAAAATTACTCTTCTAATTTTTTATTTAAAAATTAAATTAACTAGTTCTTGCCAAATGTTTGCTCTAAATAATAAACCATATTGGGTTGTTCTAGCTCATAAAGTTTTTAAGTAATACGATTCTTAACAAAATTATTTCGTCGTAAATAAACTTTATTCGAGAGGGGTAGTATTCCGCGCCACGCCGCGCCTCTCTACCGACCTATTGGATGACTAGCTTTAAGGGGCTGTAACATGCTTATAACGTATCTAGTTATTTCTCCACGAAGCTCTTAAATGGTAATTCATTTCTGAATATTATTTCCTTCATTGTTCCCAGAACATAAGTGTCAGGTGTTGAAAGTTCGATCAAGTGAGATAAGTGTGTAAAGTTTTTTCTTTGGGAAATCAGGCGGTATCCGAACTTTATTTGAAGAATAGTGGCTACAGAGGTGTGACTAGTGGCGCCATCTTGCCGGAACCACTGGGAACCAAACCCTAGGCTTTTATCAGGACAAAACCACTTCAGATCCCTTGCAAAAGGTTGAAGGATGTTCTCTCTGTAACGCACTTGGTTTTCAGTAACAGCCATCCTGTTATCATCTTCAACGGACCCAGTATGCCTGTCACTGATACACCGCACCTTACTCGCACGGTCACTATGTTGTGGCTTCTCTAGACATCGTCAGGACGTTGAAATTCAAGAAAACGTGTTATTTGCTTGTTGATGAAGCAGTTTAGGTGTACATGACTTTCATCTGAAACCCATACATTTTGTATGAACGCAGGGATTGGTCATTGCTAACACTGAGATGCAATAAACTACTCTGTCTTTTTTGACCCTTACATTTAAAGGATGATCAGTTTGTATTCTACACTGGAATCGAGAAAGGGGTTTAAACATTTTTCTCAAAGACGTATAACTGAATTTCATGTTCAAAGATATAAGGTGAGGACTTTTTTCCGAGAATGCTGGGCTTTCTAAAGAAGTCTATCGTGATTTTTAGTGAGCGTTTCTGGAAGGCCCGTACACACCCTACATGATGAGTCAAAACACTGCCCACACGATGAAACTTATAAGCAACACTCATCCTTACCGCATTACTTGGCCACTGTTCGAGAAAACGTTCTTGAAACTCTACCGCAGTTCGCATCAAAATAAGACCAGCGGAATGACCTGTTCTGTATGAGCGAAGATAATGCGCTCCGATAAAAACTTTCACTGTAGTGGTTATGACCATTACAACCTTCAAACCACCTCAAATAAGATAGTAATATCCAGCAACGTGGCACGGCAACAATCAACAATGTAAATCAGCTGTTTTAAAAACCAGTTACAGCTGCTTTATTTTCAATGCTGTTTATTTTGGCAATTTACGTATTTATTAAATTTAAACAAAAATAAATATCATTCGTTTTTTCTGCAAGAGATTTTCGTTCAGAATACCTGTAAATTTATTACATGATATTGATCTACCTAAATATTCCAGAATATTCTGCTATCCGAAGCATTTAGGAACAATTTGTGTTCAATGGTTGGTATGGTATCCACTTGTGACGCGGCAGGTCTATAGATATAAATAATAAATTATATTACATACAGTACGTTAACTCCTAGTTGGAATTCAGAGTTTATTGGCTTCATTGAAAGGACATGTTCCGCTTTGCTGAGGTGTCGTGAGGACGGAGAACCCAAGGGAAATTTGGTAGTCAGGGGAGTCTGGGTAGAAATGTCGGACCGGCAACACGTGTAGATCTGCTTAAGCTCTACGTGTGTAGGGTCGGCTCTAGCTGTCGGCCATGTTGGCTGACACTCCATAAGACCAATGTTAAATTAAAATCCAAATTTTTCCTTTATTTTTGATCGGAAAATTATAAACGATATGTCATTTTAAAGCTATGGTCAATATGCATGCAAATGGCTTTTTAAAAATTAAGACAAATATTTTGTTTAATATTTATTAACAATTAAAAACATTGATTTTTAATATTTTTTTTGTTGTCATTATTAATTATAGCGAAAAACTACCAAGCCATTCGCCTAAAGAATTTCGTCCCCAAGATTTTGGTATTTTTTTAAAAACACTCTTTGAAAAATTGCGGGTTTTAAATGGATTTAGGCTAAGCAATGTCCGTGTAACCTACCGCCACTATAGGGTGATTTTAAATATTTTTTACGTTGTAACTATTAATTATATAGAAAAATTAACAAGCCATTCGGATGAAGAATTTTGTCCCTAAGAGTTTGGTATTTTTAAAAAAAACGCCATTTGAATAATTGCGGGTTTTAGATGGATTTAGGATGAGCAATGTCCGCGTAACCTACCGCCGCTACAGGGAGTCGCAGGTTGCTTTCTGTTTTACTAGAGCCGACCCTTAATTATAATTGTTGTTTTAAATAAATGTGTAACTGGAAAATTGTATTTGATTCCACGATATAAAACCGCTGCATGATTACACACTTTATATAACATTAATAACCTATAGTTTGAACAAAATAATATATTTCAACTAACCAGATTTATAAAATATCAAATTTAGACTTTTATAACTATTTTTTATGGTCAAGTTTTAATCTTTTAGCAGAAGTACAATTGGTACGTTCTTCCAGTAGATTTCACGTACCTTCATATTTTCCGCGTGCGCAAGGACAAACTTGGATACGGCAGCAGTTTCGGGCTCGGAGAAAGCTGAGCTTCCTGCGTATATTTCCTTACAAGGATACCTGCTGGAACCAGCGCCGCCCCACCGGTAACCCCAGTTGCGGTTAAGGTCGATCCCTATACAGCTTGAAGACTTGCCACGGTTCTTCCTCCATAGTCTGTCCACTGAATGCGAGTACTCGTAACCATCAGGATTGAAAAGTGGTAGGATATAATAGTCGATACCTTTTGTTGCTGCTACGTGGGCGTCTCTGTTCTCTACAAGTTCGCTGATTATGTAAGCTACCGAAGCCGGGGATATCCATTCTCTTGCGTGAATACCTGACAAATAAGTTAAAATACAGTTACGTGTGATGAATAACTAAAACCTTGTTCAACAGTATAGTTAACCAGTTTATACTTTACTTGGGATACACCTGCTTGCACCACACGCCTACGACTAGCATCTATTAATATATAACAGAGTATTCTGCCCACTGTACAGGGTGATTCAGTAAAGCGTAGCGTTCTATACAGATTCAGATTCTACATGCAAAAATAAGTCGAAAATGTAGTATAGAATTTTTTCGATTTCGGCTTAGTTTAACCGTAATCCGCCAATTTGTATTTTTACAAAAACTCACTGTAACTCTGGAAATAGATAAGATATCGAGTTCAAATTTGGAATAAGCATTTTATAATGTTACGATTAAAAAGTGTACCAAACACAAAGAATTTATTTT
>JAGFPH010001209.1:0-31963 GCA_018207615.1 Philaenus spumarius | reverse complement strand
CAGTTACAATACATAATATTGACATACGATATTTGAGAAATCCGTCTCACTGACTTGTTTATCAAAATCTCCTGAGCTTCTTCAATACATATATTGACTTGATATTAGATATTTGAGAAAACCGTCTCACTGACTCGTTTATCAAAATCTCCTGAGTTACTTGAATATTCGGTAGGAAGGTTGCCACGGCTTAACCCTTTCGCTTTTAATTTATGAAGTTATTTGATTTTATAAGCATTAACATTTATTTAATGATTGCTTATTTGTCTTTTGATGCAAAAAGAATGAATTAAAAAAATTAATGTTTATATTTTCTCATTGAAAGGTATAACTTATTCAATAAATGAAAATAGATTTCAACTTATTTCTTCAGCTTAATTTTCTTTTACAGAATGAACTAATTTTTAATTTACTAATAATTATTTTTTTTACACTAACTCTTCCAGACCGTCTCAGGCCGTTTGGAATCGCAATATGTTTTTCTCGTAGTAGGTGATTTACTACTCTTTTTTATTTGATCACTTATTTATTAAATTAAATTTAATGAAAAAACAAACAACACAAACAGATTATTTGAAATTTTTAAATATATACGTAGGTCATATACAGGATGATCAACTTAATATGGCCATCATTGGAATCTCGGAAACTATCAGTTTCTTGAACATTTTAATTTGTATCCTTCCCTGGATTTATAGGCACATTATAAATACGGTGTTGCCGTATTTTTAATCTTCACCATTTTTCCAACATGGCCGCCTTTAAATTTTTTAAACGCAAACACCATATTTGTATTCCATTTTTTGGTAGAACATATTATTTTATGACACTTTTGTTCTCTGGTATTTTTCTCTAAACTCAACCGGGCAGTCGTATGTAAAAACAAATATGGCCGCCAAATCAATTATTTGGAAATGATCGTAATGTATTGAAACCCTTTAAATCACTACTGAATGATGACGGAACAGAAATGTCACGCATGCAGTGTTCAATTAAAGCAGTTTTCCAACAATGCAAAATAACAGCTGATAGATAAGTACATTGCATTACAGCTGTTACGCAATACATTACGTTTAAACCCACCAGGTGCTGATTAGATTTTACTCAGTGCTAAGCCTATTTAGGGCTACTCGTAATCATTGAAAAACAATTTTATTCTACCTAGACTTTATGCATAAAATATATTTATCATGTTATATATAAATTTTTACAGGAAAAGACGTACTACAACACGAATATGTTTTTTACAGTTACCTTTTGATAATAAAAAAAACCTACATATTTTCTGCAGAGTTTGTTTTTAATTTACTAATCAACATTTAGAACTTCACAATCAAAATTTTGTTATATACAAAATGTGCTAAATTGTATTGTGAAACTAAAAATGTATAACATTAGTATCTCATTTTAAGTCACAAAAAATAAATCTTCAAATTCTTACCTTAAAGGCCTACACCATAAGAAATTTCTCACAAATTTGATACTTCCAAACAGTTTCAATAAATTGGTTAACACCAAATTATAAATACCATAAAAACGACTTTGTATCGTGAACTAATGAACTAAACATAATTTTTTTTTAATGTGAACTAATAAACAGTAAAACAATAATCAGAGGTACTGGAGTGAGGCATTACGAAGCTGTAGTAATGACAGCTGAGTTTGACTACTAGATTGAAATATTTGTCTAACATGTTACACGAATGGTTAACACGGAGTAACAAATCGTTGCTCTAAGCGTAGAGTATTGATTGAGATAGTTCGTATATAAAGAAAATTTGAAGTTAGATGTGTTTGAAGAACCTACTCAATGTAAAAATATTATTTTATTAAGATTTCAAAAAATTTATCCGCCATTTTGAATGCAACTTTGTTTTTTTAAGTAGGAAGGTGGTCATGTGATACGTCTTTTCCATGTAGAATTTCAAGATAAAACCAACAGTGTAATTTTCACATCTATATCTTTAACCGATTAAAAATGGCGGCCAAAAACAACAAAAACGTGTTTTCCGATTTCGCCCCATTTTGCTGAACTAGTTTTGTTTTTAAATACTAATTATTATTCTTTTTGGGTTCATAATTAAATAAGCTTTCAAACGATATGCCACACAACGATATTTGGGAGTATTTAAACTTTTGAGTTATAGCTATTTTGATTTTTCAAAATTGATTTCGAGTGGTTCACCGTTGGTTTTCTCTTGAAATTCTACATCGAAATGATGTATCACATGACCACCATTCCAATTTAAAAAAAAACGAAGTTACATTCGAAATGACGGATCCAAAATGGCGGATACATTTTTTGAAATCTTAAGAAAATTGTATTTTTACATAGAGTAGGTTCCTCAATCACATCTACCTTCAAAATTTCTTTATATACGAAATATTAAACCAGTGCGGGACTTTTTGTACACCACGTATATTATTTTTACACATGACAGCCCGTACCTCCGTAACGGCTGCGTTTAGAGGAAATACCAAAGAACAAAAGTGTCATAAAATAATATGTTCTACAAAAAAATGGAATAAGAATATAGTGCTTGTAAAAAAAATAAAGTTAGCCATATTGGATAAATGATAAAGCCGGGGAAAGGTTCCAAATTTAAAGTTTTTCAAGAAACTGATAGTTTCCGACATCCTAATGCTCGTCATCTTGAGTTGATCACTCTGTATAACTTATCATGAGATTTTATTTGTATTTAACGTTATTTATTACAAGTTTTAAATTTATGTCTATTCTGAAATTCAAACTAAAGATTGATTCTACTTAAAATTTCTTTAAATATCCCCATTTAATCGAAATGCATTTATTTGTATTGATTTAGAAGTAACTCGACTGATTTTTACCATTGAAGAAACAACACTATAAGAAGCGAAACCCCCATGTTATCAGAGGTAACACTTTTCAACAGTTGAAAATGCCTAGTTTGGATCGAGGCCAACAGGTACCGCCAGCAGCATCGCCGCGCGGACTGTACCTTCTTTATTGGGACTGTACATTACGTGCCCGCCCCTAGTGTCAACTTCACAGAGACCAAATAAATAGTTTTGTCGATGCGTAAACGTAAACAACTGCTATGCTCTCCTTAGGTGACAGCCTATGGGTTGAGTTATCTTTAATTTTAAAAAAACGGGTTTTAGAGGAAAGATGTGGGATTCTACCCATCTCATTTTCTACATGAAATATATTTTTACGTAATTGTACACATTGAAAAAGTCAAATGCAAACTTACTTTAATTCAGGAATCATCTGACATAAAATTTTCAGTAAGCGAGGATTTTTTAATTTTTCAAGTCACGATGTTTCGTCAGCGGGAAACTTGTAGGAAATTGTAAGTACTAAAATTGTTGTTTAAACAAGTTTTGTCTCCAAAAACTCGTCTTGGTTTTTAAGGTAGTTGATTAACGACAATAAAATTGCGCTCGAAACTAAAAGGGGCTGCCACAAACGCTCCATTGGTCCGATCACGCTATTCTATTTATTTATTCTGGATTCACGTTTTTATTCACTAGTTTTCATAATAAAGTATATTTTAGTATTTGCTTTTTATTGCGTTTGTAAATCATTTCGTTAATTTATAAAAGTTTTGTAAATCCTATTTTAAAGTGAGAAAACAATAACTAAAAGAGAAGAGCATCTCGTAGTATTTTGTTATAATTAATTGTATATTTTCAAATAATAATCTATAGACTATTATTAAATGATTTTTGTCGAAAACCTATTTCCAATCGCCCAGCCTCTAATAATGGACCGATTGTGAAAATTTAAAAAAAAAAGTGTTTATTTTTTATCTCTAGATATGTCATCAAGCAATGATTTTTTTGTGACATTCGAGGCTATAAAAACTCTAATTTTATGCATTTTTCGTTTTTTTTATTTATTTGAAAAAATAAAAAAGGACGAGGTTGGTTGATAGCTCAATCGAAAGAGCTAAAAATTTAGAACTTTTACGCCGCTTACAGTACCCTTCTATATCTCTTATAGATTTCCTGTTATATAAATTATTGAATTATTGTATAATTATCATAATTATTGAATTATCAATGTTAATTGTGTAACGACCGTTATTCTAGGTTTGTGCTTCACGTGTACCGTATGCGTTTTTAAGCGTTTGCTTTGTAATTATTGAATTATCGTTGGGGAAGTACATTATCGCCCTATTACGTCGGTATTTTTCTACCAATTTGTAAAAAAAGTGTAATTTTATTCGTTTTACACAGCAGAGTTACAGCAAAATATAAAAATCCAATAAATTGAGTTTATTTTAACAACTGACATTTTAAAATTACGCCATGTTATTTAAATGGAAGAAATTTGTATAAGATCAATTAGTTTGGGCGTCACCAGTTAGGCTCATGACAAATGTACCAATTTGAAGACCAAACATTCCCAAAAATATAAAATTTATCATTTCCTCATTTCATCCTTCGCCCAAAAATGGGGGTTTGGGGACTCAAAAATAACAAATTCATGCAAACCCCACTAGTGATTGTAAATTGTGTATGCTTGGTTTCTTAAGAGCTTTGTAACATTGTATTTGTGTGTATGTTGTTTTCCAATGTATGTATGTGTATTTATGGTGATTATTTATTGTAACAAAATGTTAGGTTATACAGGATGTTCCATAACTATCGCCCCCTCTACGTTTTGTAAAATTGCAAATAGATTTTTTTTAGATTTTCCTACGTGATTGTATGTTTTTTGTAGAGTTTTTTCTAAAAACATAAATATAGGATGTTAATCAGCACATTTTGTTTTACGCGGCCTTATAGCTAACTTGGTTTCCCCAAAATCGATCAAAACGTAAAATAACATAAAAGTAAGTTGTCCAAAGCCACGTGGTGGACTTTAAATTGGGGGCATCTTCTCATCCGAGGCCGATGGGCGAGGTTTTACGCTGCGAGCGAAGCGAAGCTCATAACCCGTGCTACTTGTTTACATTACAGTAGCTCAATCCCTTACGCGAAGAATAAGCGTACACCTAGTTATGGAACACTCGGTATAATTATTTCGTAGTCTATGTGTACCATACTTTGCTTTGAATTATTTTAGTTGTTGCTTACGTGATCGATTGTAGTTTTGTAATAATATAAAAATTATTATTATTTATTTATTTTTGGTTTTTTTCTCCCAGTTCAAAATATTGACCATAAAACTAAATCTTTTAGAGCTTTTTCGCCAAACTGTCATAAGTATTGCCTGGAAAACAATACTTTTTATAAGCTTTAAATATTTTAAAAGCAGTAATGAACAATCTAACACCTAATTTGAGAAAGGCTGAAATATATATGTTTGGTGTCAAAACAAAAACTGTTTTGCTATTTTACCTAAGTTTTTGTATATTTCGTTAAATATTTTACCAATTTTAAGCCCGATTTTACGAAATAAAGTGTTTATTTGTTAATTACTGTTGCATGCATATTTTACGTTTACCTTGTATGGGATATTTTTTCAACAAAACAAACTTAGAAGACTTTACAATATTTTACAGTAATAGATTATCAAATCAAATTCAGGAAAAACCCAAGTTCAAATAATGTTAATTGGAGATTTAAGATAATTTTTACACAGTATTTGACATAACATTTTTACGTTAAGTTACAAAAAAATCATTGTAAGTTACAAAAAAATCATTTACTACTTAAAATTGTTTTTAATTCATTAAAAAAAGTATTAAATTTATGCCACATTTTATAATTTTGTTATTAAAAACATTATCAATAATAAATCATTGTTCAACAGTACTGTATAATATAGTTGCAACGTGCGCCAAATATTGAAACATGTGCTTGCTCCCTCCAAAACGAAAACTTAATTATTCTCTTCGTTGGGGATGTCGAAAGGAGGTCAAAGCAGTTTGTGCCAGACAGGAGACAGTGCAAGAGGCAGATATATTCGCGGTCTGGTGGTGCGGCGAAATTTAAACTCTGCCAATAATGTCAGTTTCGTCTCAAGGAGCAGCAAAAGACTAGTGGCGCTCCGCGTGGCTTCGAAATGAACTAACATGCAAGCGTCCGCTTATAGCCCATTAGGTTTCGCTTCTTATAGTGTTGTTTCTTCAATGTTTTTACTTACAATCTTTTAAATTCTTTCAGTTGCCGCTGTCTATTCTCCCTCGACTAAGTCGATTCTAGACTTCTGCTAACTTCCTTTTGAAATTATCTTAATTTAAAATATATTCGGCAATACTTTCACTTTTGCACGACCTAATCTTCTAACGGAACTGGAATTAAACCGTAACGTACAAAATACTAATTCAGAAACACTAAGCTGAGCCACTTCTTCGCGTGAGATATCCAGACTCCTTTTTATTAACCAAAACTGCATCCTGCTGAGCGAAGTGTTCTAGGTGGCGCTGGCGGTTCAAACGACAAACGAGACTGATCTTGTTAATCCTTTCTTTTGGCTTCTCCCAGTTTTATTTGTAGTTAGGTTAACAACTAACATTATATTGTAAATTTTCTCTTCTTCTTACATCTACTCAGTTTTTATGTTTAAGGATTCTGTGTGTATTGTCTTCAGCTTTTCAGTGTAGGCCTACTATTACTATTTCGTGCAGTAATAAAATTAGGCTTCATTTAACTATAGATAGATTTATTTAACGGCGACCTGCGCGAAAAATCTGGCGCATGTAGGGGAGGTAGTTGAAGGTCCCCCACCACCATCGACATGCCGGCCGGTGCTCTGCTTAGTTTGCCACATTAGGGGTGGTGCGAGGGGGGGGGAGGGGAAGTAGTGTGGGGGTTTTAATACCCTTCCTCGCCACTATCTCCTTCTCTCTCGCACAAGTACTCAAAATAGGTCGCCGTCTAATAAATCCATCTATAATTTTGTTTGTCCGATTTTAGTAGTTTTATTGAGTATGCGTGTTACTTTCAAACAATCTCTTCGTTGGCGGCAACTTGGTTTAAATTCTAGCTGTAACATTAAATAGTTTATGTGCGATTTTTTCTCAAAACGCCAAATATCAGCTTTTTCATCGAACGATTCTGTTTTTATCGACCTTGATGGATTGGTCTTTCATTTTTTTTTTGTGACACAGAAACTTCATTTGAAGTTCTAGTTGATCATTACCAGTTATCATCGTTTGAAATTTTCATTTAATATCTTATCTCGCAAATTTTGTTAAATCTAAGATAATTTTACTTTCTCACTATACTATAGTGTAGAGAAAGTATAGTGATCGTGATTATGGTTTAACTAGGGGAGACCCCTGCGTGCTCCGCACGCCAACCCCCGGTGCGACCTTCTAAAAACATATGTTATGTTTTATGTATAATAAAAGTGTAGGATTAATAATAACCTCAAAACTAAGATGGTAAATAATGTTAAATGTTCAAATCAAATTATTTCTTATATTTTATAACAGCAGTAATAATAAAGGTTAAAAGAACCAGTAAGGCTCAGGTCTACACTTAATCAAAAACCTAACAAAAAAGTTATAAATAATAACCTCAAAACTAAGATGGTAAATAATGTTAAATGTTCAAAACAAATTATTTCGTAAATTTTATAATTTGAATAAATAATTCATTTCCTCCCTTATAAAAATCAATATTTACTTCCACAAAGCAGCTGTATTAGTTAGTTTCTTATTATAAATAGCTGTTTTGTATTAAAATGTTTTTATAACCTTCTGAATACTGTAATCATCGTTATTTACATCCACGAAATCAGCTGGATTAGTTTGTTTCTTATTATAAACAGCTGTTTTGTATAGAAATGGTTTTTAAATATTTTCATTGTTAATCTTATGGGGAAAACCCGACCTTTGAGATTAGCTCACGCCATTAAGGATAAGAATTTTTGACATCTAAAACCTTATTGCAAAACTACGAAATGAGACGAATTTTTTGAAACCTCAAACATTAAAATTGGTCCAGAAATAAGGGAGGAGTTGTGTTTACAAAAAACGGCTTAACGTATTATATATAAAGATACCCTTGCAGACCTGTGAACCTAACGTCTGTAAGATAGGTACATTTAGTGTATGTATTTTCATTTTTGAGAAATGATTTTTCTTATTTTTGTTGTTTTTTTACATTTGCGATGGAAATTTAGACTGCTGCAATGGCCTAATTGAAGATCTTAATTAATTAACTAATCAAGCACTTGAATTAGGCGGATAATTAAATTAAAAGAAATAGTAGTTAATGGGTATTTAAGAAGTGTTTTACTTTCTCACTATACTATAGTGTGGAGAAAGTTTTGTGATCGCCAAAAAAATCGATGTGGATATTTTTGTAGAAATATCCGTTTCGGGACCACCGGAGTCCAAAAAAGTTTTTTTTTACAAAATGTCTGTCTATATACAAATCTAGAGAGAAAACTATTCGATAGATTTCCAACAAATTTGGCCCAAACATGTCAACAGGGTGAGTTTCTACTGACACCATTAACTTCGCCAGTGTGTTCTACTCACTAAATGGAATAAAAAAGTTCATATGGACCCATGTCCGATTCTCAACCGTTTGGCTGTAGTCTCGTATTTCGTGTTTTTTTCAAAATCATGTTATTTTACCTCACTATTTGTTTGATAAAAATAAAACTAATCAACGTACCGAATTGCAATTAAAACCATTAGAACAACAATTAAATTTGCTATAAAATAAGGTTTTTTGTAATGATTTGTCAACAATAATGCCTTTCAAAATTGGAAATAAAATAAGAAGTTGGGTAAGTAAATGTTTTAGGTTACATTTCAAGACCCTTTTTTACTACTTAAATGAAACGTAAGGCAATATCAAATGAAATTAAAAACTTCCTCATTTAATAACCTTTAAAATGATGTACAAATGTTAAGTTTTACGATTAGGTATGACAGTAAAAACTCTAAGAAACTGGAATAAAACACGTTTTACTGATTTGGTTTTAACAAATGTACTGAAATCATGTACTTATTTGTTTTACGAAATCAGCTGTAACTTGGTATTGGTTGAAATCAGCTGTTATAATGGTTTATAATTTTATCACCCAGTCTGAATCAGCTGTTGTTAATACTACATCATTGTAATAATTAATTGAGTCATCTTTTAATTTGCACGTCAAACTGAACTAGGCATTTGTGTTGTGAGATATTCATTCTTTGATATGGATCCTTTCACAAATTTAGAATATGCTGATATGCATTTTGTGTACGGCTTTTGCTCCGGTAATGCGGCTGAAAGCCGTCGCGAGTACAATCGTCGTTTTCCTGACAGAAGGATTCCTGATGTCAAAACCTTTACCAGGGCACATCAGAGTTTGTGTGAAAATGGAAAGTTTCCTACTAATGGTCGCTTAGTTGGCAATTTCATGCAAGATGTTGCCGTAGAAGAAGCTGTGCTAGACCGAGTAGAAGAAGATCCGCGGACAAGTACAAGAACTGTGGCCAGTGAATTGGGCGTATCTCAGACATATGTATCAAAACTACTAGGTAAAGAAGGACTGCATCCGTACCATTTCATCCGCGTTCAGACACTTGAACCGAGAGATCCTCCTCAAAGACTCCAGTTTTGCCGTTGGATTAGACACTATGATCGTGGCGACTTTCTTAAGACAATTTTGTGGACGGATGAATCGTCATTTACGCGAACATCAATATGCAGTTGAAAATCCACATATGGCTCGCGAATCACACAGTCAGACAAGGTTCAAAGTAAACGTATGGATCGGGCTGATTGGGGACCGCCTAATAGGACCCTATCTTGACCTACCTACATCATTGAATGGTGTACAATACCATCAATTTCTAAGTGAAGTACTCCCAGAGCTCATTGAAGATTTACCACTGGCTTTGCGTATGCGCATCATCTACCAAGCAGATGGTGCACCTCCAAACTTCAGCAACGCAGTTCGAGAGTACCTTAGCAACCGTTTTGAGATGTGGATCGGAAGAGGTGGAACGGTTGCTTGGCCATCACGGTCACCAGACCTCACTCCTATAGACTACTACGTTTGGGGCTTCCTAAAAAAATAGGATGTAAGCACAGCTGAGGAAGTAAGAAATAGGATTGTGAGGGCTGCTGCTCGTCTGCGCATTGACATAGGCGAGTGTGAGAGAACTGCGAAAACGAGTCCAGGCATGTATTAGAGAGGATGGTGGCCATTTTGAAAATTATCTTAAGTATAATAGTTTGTAACCTCTTATGTTGGTTTATAATTTATTTGAATTTCTATGTTAAACTTAACAGTACGTCATTTTAAATGTTATTAAATGAGGAAGTTTTTAATTTCATTTGATATTGCCTTACGTTTCATTTAATTAGTAAAAAAGGGTCTTGAAATGTAACCTAAATCATTTACTTACCCAACTTCTTATTTTATTTCCAATTTTTAAAGGCATTATTGTTGACAAATCATTACAAAAAACCTTGCTTTTATAGCAAATTTAATTCTTGTTCTAATGGTTTCAATTGCAATTCGGTGCTTTGATTAGTTTAATTTTTATCAAACAAATAGTGAGGCAAAATAGCATGATTTTGAAAAAACACAAAATACGCGACTACAGCCAAACGGTTGAGAATCGGACATGGGTCCATATGAACTTTTTTATTCCATTTAGTGAGTAGAACACACTGGCGAAGTTAATGGTGTCAGTATAAACTCACCCTGTATAGATGCATGAAAAAGGACTTGACAAATTTTGAAAATCAATCCCCTTTTTGGAAAAAAACAGTTATTATTTTTTATACAAAAACGGCTGCAACGATTTTGATAAAATTTGCCTTATTGTAGCCTTTAAAATACCTTGCCATATGAACAAATCCGCGCCGTTCTAAAAAAATCTCGTTTAGCTAATAATAATAACTGATTTTTGGGGGTTTTTGACCAAAAAGGATGTTGTTTTCAAAATTTTCAAAACTTTTCTCGTTCATCTATAGGCCTAATTGACATGTTTGGTGAAAATTTGTTCGAAATCGATCGAATAGTTTTCTCTCTAGCAGCTAATAATAATAATATTTATTAGTTACACTCTACTTTAATATATCACCTCTCCTACTTTAATACAATTATGAAGTCACAGTAAATCTGTCAAACACATTCACTGCTATGCAAATTTCGTATTTCCTATCCTAGGAGCTGAGCTATTATTTTTTATATTTATATTCTAAATGAGTAGAAATTATTTTATTTTTTATTTTTGAACCTTTCTACGTAATAATTACTAATATTTTAAAGCGGACGCACATGTGCGCTCATAGCACATAGGTTGAAAATTGTCGCGCGAAGCACGAAATGCTTTGTGTATTGAATATACTCTCAATACAGGGGTTGGCGTGCGAAGCACGCAATGCTCTGTGAGTCGGCCATTTCTTATAGTACGTCCTTAGCTCAAGATCAAGCTCACATGTACGTCCTTAGCAGTGAACATGTTAATAACTTAAATATGTTTTTGAGAAAGTATGCGCCAGTTTCTGGTACCGTTTATTGTTGTTTTCTTATAGAATCCTATCCAAAATATCTGTTTTCCAATTTCTAGAATATTTCGTAGATTTTTATTCACGTTAATTTTTCTTTTTGTTTCTGAAACATTTAAAATTTTTATGGAATCCATTTTGATTATTTCTAATCTAGTTTAATCTGACAATACTGTTAGAAACTCATTACATAAGCTCGTTATTACATAACGTTACTTCAAGTTTTTAAAGTACTTTCTGATATATAATTTACTGAAATTTACCATAGAATTTTTTAATTAAAAAACTACTGTCTCTTCTACACTAATATTATAAAGAGGTAAAGTTTGTTTGTTTGTATGTAGGGGGTAATCTCTGGAACTACTGAACCGATTGAAAATATAGTTTTACTAATAACAAACTGCACTATCCCTGAGTAACATAGGCTATAATTTATTTCGATGAAAACCTTTTTTTTATTTCAATATTTGTAAATTTAGTTGGAAAAATTCTTAGGTTAGGCCTAGACTGATAAAAAAACACATGTATTTTCAATTATTACCAAAGTAACCAATTGAATAAAACAGCTATTTGCTCCAATATTTTCATTAAAATCCGATTTCAAACTTTGAATCAATTACTTTTGTATTTCTTTATTTTAGGTTAGGGGTTTCAAGTGTAGACCTGAGCTTTGCTGGTTCTTTAATTAACCATTATTAGGGAATTTCCATAGGAAAAATGAGCTATTGCAGTGGCCCTTACGGTGAGACCCAAGGTCGGGAGTAGCAAATGATTACCGATCATGGTCCCCAGAACACGTTTTGGGGTGTCATTAAAATTCATGTATATATATGTATATATGTGTTCACACTATAGCGGCCGCATTTTAAGTCCGATTTGGTTCAAATTTGGTACACGTGTAGGTTGTCTATTTCGCTCGGACGAGTTCGTTAGCCAAAAAAATCCAACAACCGGAAGTACATTTTTTGACCGAAAGTAATTATTTTTTGAGATGTTTACTACGAGAATGAAAATTTTTTAAAGTTTTTTCTAACAATATAAATGTAGGATGTTATTCTGCACATTTTCATTTTTTGCGCGACCTTATAGCTCGCTTGGTTCCCCCAAAATCGACCAAAATGTAAAATACCATACAAGTACCCGGTTCGAAACCAAGTGGTGCAAACTCGCGAGGCCACTAGGTGCAAACAAATTCTACTAATGTATTGCGTACACACAGACAGCTGTTCAACGCCTTCGTGAGTAGACCTATTTACCAAATTGTTGGTTGAAACCCTAAAACATAGGCATATAAACTTAATTTTGGAAATTTGCTCAACTCACGTTAGCGGTTCAGCTGCGTGGACGAATTATTATAACTATTGTTATAAAATATACGACATAATTTGATTTGAACATTTTAAGTTATTTACCATCTTAGCTTTGGGGTTATTATTAATTCTACACCTTTATTATAAAGAAAGCATAACATGATTATGTGTATAGAAGGTTCCAACGGGGTTGGCTTGCGGAGCACGCAGGGGTTTCCCCGAGTCTTTATATAAAATTGTTACAACCTATACATGACATAATCTTATTGGCTATACTCATATATTTTCATTAACTGTTTAAGGTTTTTAAGCAAATGTTGAACTGGTTTACTGTACTGTTTCAAATGGACAGTGACAGTTTGCTAAGGGTGTGCTACCTTAAACTTGCCTCTATCTCCTCACAGGATGACCCATACAATTGGGTTACCTGGCTTGCTAGATGCATGCTGGGAAGGATTGGAGCAGAAAATATCTGAAAGAGTCAAAACCATTGGTATGTAATCAAGTCAAGAAAAGATTTAGTTGACAAATTCAAGAACAATTTAATATGTTCAGACATTGATCCCGTTTTAAATTCAAGATTCAATGATTACTACAGACATATAAGTGGCTTAACCCCCTGTGAAACGTACTTTGACATTGCTAAGAAGAGATTGCAATATCAGTATGAAGATTTGGAGGAAATAGACAACCCTTCATATGGAGCAGGCATGCACTAAAGCCTCGGTTTGTAAGACCACGCTGCGATAACTACGCCGTGATAACTACGCCGTGATGTTCAAGAGCGGCAAGTCGGTGAAGCCGGCGTTACTTACATCACGCCGTGATTCAACGCGATAATGGTTTGTAAAAAGCTCGTATTTGACGGCGCGAATCTATTTCTTGTTCTGTGAAAGCAACTAGACCTCAGATATAGTTGCGAGTGTCAGAATTATGATGTTGCTACAACTGGCAGGAAAGCAACTCAGTTAGCTTATAGTGTAAGAGACAAGTTTAAAGACTTCTTTTGCAATGAAAATTGTTCAGTGGATTGGCAGCTCAATTCCATTAGAAATAGTGTTTAAACGCACATAGGCCTACACTCATAGTAAAACTTAGTTCTGTTTATAGCTTGGAACTTGCCTCTGAAAAATATGTAATTTTTAGGTTAAGATGTATGGTTTGTATTCATCTACAGACATTGTCGAGCATAGCGGTACAGTGGAAATGTATTTGGGATCCTATCCCAGTACTTTACAGTATATTTTACACAAATTGCTATCACTCCTGAAACTGTTGACAACCTGATTCTAGCTGCGGATGTTTTCCACAATTTATTTAGAGTGGCAAAAATTCGTTGCTCCAACCAAGACGAAGATAAACTTCCTCTACCTACAAAAAATTTGATACCTATAAGAGAGCCAACAACAGGAAGAAAAGGAACAATTTTGGCTTACTACGAACGAGAAAAGTTTAAAGACTTCTTTTGCAGTGAAAAGATTTCTGTGAATTGGCAGCTGAATGCCATTCAGAAAAGTGACTAAATCATCAAGTACGTGATCAAACAATTTTTCTTTTTCGAAAGTGATCAGACAAACATTTTTATCAAACCTTTAACAATAATTATTTTTGTTACATTGAACCCTTTGTATTGCAAGCGTAAGTTCTTATCATTAAATTAATTTTGCATCGCTGTATATTTTTTGTTTGATTCTATTACATTTATCATTAAACTAATGTGCTTTTCAAAGATACCAACATCGAGTAGTAATTGAACGTTTTTTTCTTTTACAACAATTGAGAAATAGCTACAAGGAAAACTTTAAAAATGGTACCATTAGAATAGTTTGTTTTGTGAAGGGATACCGAAGATTTTCAGACTTCCCGTTGACCTTTTACATAGTTAAGGAAATGTTTATAATATCTTTAACAAATATGGCATCCCAAAGCTATACACTTTTTTTTAACGAAGATGTAAAAAAAATGTTTTAATTTAAAATCTGTAAACTTCCTTTAAAAATGTATGTAATTTATTTTTGAAGTATCTCATTTAATAATAAAGTAAAAACTTTTAATTTGTTCTACACAATAAAAAATGAAAAATGATGTTTCCCTTTGGCTGCACCATGTAGTATGTACCATTACGTACCATTGCTGTGCATCACGATGTTTCATCTTTGGTTTTTAGGTAAGGCTTAATATTTTATTTTTGTTACTTCACAGTTTAAACAATACAGTTAAAAACAGACTTTCTCTCCCAAGTTCCTCGGAAATTTGTTTCCAAATATTGTTTTTTCCCATGGCATCTTTTTAGTTTTTTTTTAGGAAAAATCGTAGAGAACTGGATTATTTTGAACCAGATCTATCAACTTATCATCCAATTCACTCGTGAAAACCTTAGACTCCATAATGCTTAGTAATACACAATAAAATAATAAGTTAATACAGCTAAATATTTCACAGCAATTTCAAAAACAAGTTGCTTAAAGAAATTAAAAGCAGTATATTGCGCAGTGAAACCACGCCGTGAAACCACGTCGGAATAGACTGAGACCTATCCAGAGCGTACCACGCTGAGATATCACGCCGGACCTTCGAAAAGCTGACGCGACGTCGGCAGCCGGACGTGGTCTAAGAAACCACGCCAATGCTCTTGCATTCACTCTGTTCTAGCGTTGACGTGGTCATCACGTTCAACAATCGCGCCGGACGCTCGACGTGGTCTTAGAAACCGGGGCTTAGGGTAGGATTACACTTACATTACTCACTCTACTAGTTAGGCCTATATTCATCTTTAGTTGCGATTTCCCGAAAAACGTGTTCGTTCATGGTTAGGTACACGTTTCTCCTAAACTATTCGAGATATTAATTTGATTTTTTGTTTGTTCCCGATGTCCTGCTCTACATTATAAGCGATAGATTTCTAGATATCCCTATGAAAATTTTTTTTATTAACCAAAAACTAAATATTTTTTTATTTTATTTTAGGTTTTTTTAAGGCATACAAAAATTAATTTTAGTTATTTTTAATATTCCATCACTTATAATGCAGAGAAAAGTATGAAGATTAAAACAAACAAAACATATATTTAATATCTCTAATAGTTTTTATGAAAATTGTTCCTAAAATCGGGTGATTTAACATGGTAAGGATAGAACGAGCCGACCCCCCTTAAACCATAATCGTTTTTATTACTGCAAATTACATTAAATAGTCGCGGGTTGGTAGATTAGCGCGCTTGTGTAATTTAATTACAGCCCTTTAAATGGTTTAGTCAAACTAAGTTATTATTATAAAATTGTGTTCTTTATATATTAGAATGTATATATATATTGAAATATCCAGTACATAAAACTATTAAAGGGCTGCAACTTAAGGAGGCATAGGAAATGGCTATTTAGCATATTATATTTATACATTTATATTAATCTGCCAATATGAACAGTAAGACTAATAGTTTTTATTCAAGGAAAACAGTTTTATGATATCTTCCTTCAGGTAAAAATCTACTTTTTTTAGGCAGTTTATCAAAAAAACGTATCCCAATATATTTTGTGCCCCGCTCAATTTACCTATATATTATTTGCATACATTGGCGGATCCAGGGAGGTTGTGGAGGCTGCAGCCCCCTCCTTGGGGTTATTATAAATTTTATCTAACCCTCTAAGTGGGGGGTGGTTGTTTAACCCTCAATTGAGTAGTCTCAGACAACACAACTTGTATCGATTATTTCACCCACTAACCGTTAACAAATCTCAATAAAACAAAAAGCAGTGGGAAGGAAATGTTTTAAACTTTAATTTTTGTATTCACAAATTTCATATAAAACGTATGCAATCATCTTTGTAAAATTGTAGTTGTCTAAATCAACTGATGCCGCGCGAGAAAGCACAAGGAAATGACTCAAACTCGTCACTTTTTAAGGCACATAACCGTTAAACAGACTTGTTTTGAGAAGAAGATGAGGTCACTATTGGAATTTTCAAGGTTTGTACTTTGTACCACTGTCTTAAAATTATTCGGCACTCTTATAGTTTCTTAGACATGATTTTTTTCTGTAAACCCTTGCAATTGGACAGTTTTCAACCAATGAGGAAGCACATTTTGCAATCGATGTATCTATTACAAATATAAATATTTGTATAATGATTTGAAGTTCAAGTTCAATATTTTGGATATAAGGAAACCCTAATTGGTATTACGATGCTATACGGGTATTTCCGTAAAATACGTAAATTTCTTCAACGTCCTAGGTGCATTGTCCTAGGCGCAATAAGTACATAGAATCAATCATTTTAGCCACGGATCAATTATTATAATATTAATTATAATCACCAAACGACGTGTACGTCAAGTTCGCGATACGACAGTGCGCATTGAACTTTTACGACCTCCAAACGGAGTGAATATGTGTTGTTTGTATGTTATTTTATGTTTGTAGTGTTTTTATATATAACCTGATGATGGACTGATAAGTCCAAAATTGCAATTGTTTTTTAGATAGAGAAAAACAGACAAGGATCATTGACGTGGGTAGAAAATCACTTATAATTAATATTGCAATAAGTACATTTTAGCATTGTCTAAAGCGCGTCAGCGTCTGGCTGGAACTGTATAGCCTACTATCCGTTCTTTCGGTTGTTCTAATTTAGTGAAACAAAGGTTGTTAATTGCCAAGTATACAAATCAATTCTATGATTTATTATCTACACTTTGTTATAATGAAATTTCATTTTTGGGCAAATTTTATATAATATTCCGATACTCATATTTAAAATAGGAGCTCTCTAAAAATACGTTTCCAAGCACTGTCTACCAAAAAATTATTCCATAGCTACCAGACCCGCGATATAGAATACAGCCCCCCCCCCCCCCCCCTTTGAAAACCGGCTGGATCCGACCAGGTTTACAACCGCTCATTATTTCTTGTACAGTAATAATTCACCAAAAACCATCCGTATACTTATATTTATTCATATAAATAAAACAAAGTACCTCAAAAATATATAAGTAAGATTATTTCATGAACTTATGTTTTTCACAAAGAAACTTGCATGTGCAACAATCCGTACAACTCTCTGTAGAATTTAAAAAAATTAATGGTTTTGTGATGTAATTTCCCATAGTGCTAGACCATGGGGTCTAATATATGTAATAAAAACATCCTTCATTAATTAAACAAATAAAAGAGCACTTTATAAAGGGAGTAGTGTTAAAACCCTCTGAGGATGATGACCATGTCATCGAAATGTACATAAGGGTAACGTATTAGTTGTTCAGTTATTGTTTTTGTTCCTTATTTTGTGGTTCGGGGTTTTTATTCAAATCAGTATGATCCTTCATTAACACAAGGTCTGAAATTTCACTAACTACTTTCAAATTAAATTAAATAAAACCAACCAATTGATTTATGATTTCTATGACATGTGTTACAAGAATACGTTCTAAAACTTTAATGTCGATTTATTTGTTTGGTAATTTTAAAAGTTTTATTTTAGTTTTGACCATTTTGGTAACTAATTTGCATAGTTTTATTAATGTAAAAAGTTCAACATTCTAAATATTTTTATTTAATTATTTAAACAGGGCTTTTAAACAGCATGGGAAATATCTACGACACGAATGCAAAACTTTGAAAAACAAAATATTTTTACTTTCTAACATTAAAATATAAAGGTAATCTTCTATCATAAACAAGACCCTTGCATTTGAACACCTGCAATTTTTTATGATAAATTCACGAATTTTGACAGTAATAAAAGATTATTTTATACTTTAATTTTCAAAACGTTGTCATGAAAACGTGATCCACGTGTTATTAATGAAGCTACAATTTTTAACTTGCTATTGTTTAGTTATTTTTTGCATAGATTAACAAAAGCTATGAAACGGATGACATTGTCAACAAATAATTTTACACGTTTACAAAAATTAAATAATCAGAAATGCATGTTTGAATTAAGCGCCTAAGTTTTACCAAAATAAAATGAATAACAACAATTCATCAACACTTAATGTACTCATATTATAATTAGGTAACCATTCACAATAACCGAAGCTGAAATAAATTGTAAATTGAGGAGAAGCATGTGTCGGCTCCCAAACACAGTCCTAGCGTAACAACACGATTACAAAATATATTTCTCATAACGTTTCACCAGAGTGTGCGATTGCTCGTGTTTTTCTGTGAAGTTAATCAGGATTGTTTTTTACTTTACAATATTGTAGCTGAAATAATTGTAGAAATATGCCTGAATACTGGTAGAGAAATGTTATCAGGTAATAGTGTGAGAACTTATATATTAATAAGTTATAAAACTGTAAAGAATCAATACGTTCTACCTAAGTATTTTGTACAAGTACACCAACTTGAGAGTGATTACACAGATACATATTACAACTAAATCAAACATCTATAGTAATTTTTGACTCTTATAAAAAAAGTATTTTTAAATTATGTAATAATTTTGAGATATTTATAAAAAAAACTCAAAATGTGATCTAAAATCCAATATTGCGGCGTGAGGTCTCGCCCCATCACTGAGTACTTTGAGTATATTCGACAGGAACACCCCACGAACATATAAACCAATTTTTAAAACTTTATAAATTTTGTTTGGTATGCCTGTCTTATGTCTTTGTCGCGTGGAATGTAAGTATAGATTATTAAATAAAACATCTGGTGTGCACATCACACAACTTTCCTTACCAAAATAGATGCTGTATCAATTACCAAATTTTTCGAGCGAGAGATTGATGATACCATTTTCGAGTTAATGGGAGTATCCGTTTCGAAGAAAGCGGTACTAACTTCAAAACGGTTAATCCCACGGACCTGATTTTGGTCTCAATCGATTTCTCACCCCCAAAAATGTCAAGGTCGATACCAAACACGGCTAGTTTAAAAAAAGTCATTTTTGCCCCCAAAAAGGGCGTTTTTGGGGTCAATTTTTGAAAAAATGGAAAAAGTTGAGTGGGGTATCTTTTTTTGACATTCTTTTGGACGCTGAATCGAATGAGACCATTTTCAAGTCGATAGGACCAGCCATTTCGGATGTACAAACAAAATAACTGGCGTTTTTGTAATAACTTTTTTCAACGAATTTTTAAGGGTATATAGCGTACATAGCGTGTTAAGGGGGTCTGAGTAGAGTATGTTAGCAAAGTTTAATCAAAATCGTTAGAGGGGTTTTGGAGTAAATACCAAAAATGTGCTAAAAACTGGTCCCACGGTAAGACACCACCTCCGATTTGCTTCAAATTTACATGGGTTTAATTTTTTACGTGTTTGAAGATATCCTGTAAATTTCAGTTCGATCCGTCCAGCCGTTTGCCCTGTGCACTCCGGACACACACACACACACACACACACAGACACACACACCCCCACAGACAGACCAATTGCCAAAAATGAATTTTTTGGACTCAGGGGGCCTTGAAACGTAAAGATATTATGAAAACTCGACATCGAATTTTTGGGTCGATCGCAATACTTACCTTACCTAGTATAGGGTAAGGAAAGTAAAAACTATAGTTTAATTAACTCATTTAAAAAAACCAACAAATAGTAAAACTACTAATTTAAGCAACCCTATTAGCATTGCAAAACGTTGATGGCCTCACTTGGTGGCTAGCCTCGTGCAGGTGATTGTATTTATTTCATTGTTATAAACATTATGGCAGATTTTCTGAAATGGCTGATAAGAATTTAACGTATGGTCTTGCGGGATGTATTAGTCGTTTTAATAACAGAATCATTCCATGTTACAAAACATGTTCTGCCCTTCGTGTTTCTATCTTTAAACTCTCTGTTTCGTGTTACAAATGGGCTTGTGATGTAACTCCCCAGAGGGTTAGACAATAAACAGCATAGAAGCTTTTGTCATTTAAAATATAAACCTCGGAGACAATGACGCCCATTTGATATTTTCTTGGGAGGGGCTAGACCGGGTGTATGGGGATTAAGTAGTACCCTACCCACATTCGGGAAAAAGGGACCGGGGAAATTTTTTTACTTTCTCCAGATAACTTTTAAAATTTGGAAAACCAATTCGGCTGTTCAGGTGAAATATTAACTCACACAGCATTGAGTCTGTACCTTTGTACCGTCAATACACGAGCTACACCGAGCCTAGAGGCTGCACCTAGTAGTAACCCAGCTTTTGAATTCTTGTAAAAAATTACTACATGTAAAATCAAACGGCATATAACATTTAAAGGGTCTTTTCTGTTATATCCCCGCATTTACAAACTATCGCAAATGCGTAACTTTACTATTCGACTCTAGCCTAATATTTTTGCAGATAACGACGTTGTTTTACATTTTACTGTTAAATGTTGAATACAGGCAAACATACTGCGACTAAATAGGTTAGGTTAGAACCTTTTAGGTATTTTTTTTATTATTATTTTTTCATTTCTGTTGCCATAGGTTAGCCTAGAGTCGAATAGTAAAGTTGCGCATGATTAAAAATTTTGTATTATTTTTTCCCCAACAATTATACGTTTAAATGGTGAGTAAATATTATATTTCACATTTGTAGTTCTATCCCGATTAATCCTCATTCTATAGATAATAGTTTGTAAATGCGGGGATATAACAGAAAAGACCCCATTTAAAACATATTCTAGTGGTAATACTGCCTTTCAAATAATTCTCTTAAAAGAAAAATACCTGACTATAATTAATAATATACATATTTTCCTTTCCCTGGGAGCTAGGGGGGCCGCTGCCCTTCCCCCTCTGCTCATGGGTATGGGAGCCCATCTCGGAGAATGTGATCTGTTCCTCAATTTAAAGATAATGTTCCTAATGAGATATTAAATCATCCAGAAAAATCACTGGAGAATAACAATTTGAGACTCAAAAGAAACTGTATAGAATATTCTAAATAACAACTTCGTCCATACCATGTCCAAAAAGCTCAGCCCTTCTTACTAGAATATGTTCGTAGTAGGGTAAGGTGTTTGTCAGTGGATTATTCGAAAATTTGTTAATATATACTTTTTAAGTAAAGTGATATTTACAGACGTTGAGAAGTTCTCTCAAGAAGGAATTGTAAACTTACATTTTTCTAATGAGAACCCACATGCTTTAGTACAATACCACCGCGCCGTCAACAGAAATTTTCTTTAAATGTTTTGGCGTTACTTGCACTTCTTGATCACCGATATCCCAGCCTAATTGGAGAATGTACCACTCAATGATTTGGATTCACGGTAATGAAGAGTGGGGCACCAGCCCATTTTAGTGTGGATGTTAGAATCAATGTTGGTAATATCTACCAAAAAAATTGATTAGCCGATTGGGCAAAGTAACGCGGCCCGCAAGGTCACCTGACCTTAATCACCATGATTTGATTCTGTGAGGACATTTCAAGAACACAGTGAATGCATCTCCAGTAGCTTCAATCCAAGATCTCAGACAACGCATTGAGAGGTATTGAGAGTACTCGGCAAATACCAGGAGGTTTCTAAAGAGTGCGGAAATCTATAAGGATGCATGCGTGCTGATAATGGGCCATAGCTTTGAACAACGCATTTAGTTTGTTTGTAAATACCATAGCTAGTTTTAAGTTGTGATATTGTTGTTTCTCTATTGTTATAGACAACTACTGTACCAAGAAATTATTTTTTCAGTTTTTAGTCGATAAATCGGTAATCGTAAGAGCTGCTTGAAAAGTAGACCGTTTTGTTTTTATTTGAAAATTAACTTTTTTTTCTAAATTTATTTTGTAATGTTAGCGATATACAACACTAAAAAAACTAAATGGCCACCATTTTTATACATAAAAAAGATGTTTCTGGTTGTACAAGTGTACGTAAAAAATATGTACACATAGTTTTACCTAAATATCTTTTATATTTCCAAAGATATTAAGTGTTTGGTAAAAAACAAAATTGAGGTTCAAAATATAAAAAAAAATTCTTATTTTCTCCAATGGAATAGCCTAGGTAAATTTGGAACGAAATTTGCTAGACACTCTGTATATAACGTATATCTTAACGAAATCTTGACGGTCAATCCAAACGCGCACTTCTCTGGTGTTTTTTACTTTCTCCACCCTATATGTAGTATGTGGAGAAAGTATTGTTTTTGTAAAAATGTTCGAATTTGAATTTTCAGTTGAATTATCTGTTTTGGTGCTCCCAGAACCCCAAAAAATGGTTTAGTGCAATTATCTGTGTTGGTGCTCCTTGAACCCAAAAATATTTTTAGTGGAATTTTTTGTTTTAGTGCTCCCTGAACCCAAAAAAGTGTTTTTAGAGTGGTGTCTGTCTGTCAGTCTGTCAGTATGTATACACGACCAGAGAGGACACTATTGGTCCGATTTTCATGAAATTTGGTATGTAGGTACTAAACCCTAATATCTCCAGTCGTTTTTTCATTTTTTGGAATTTTTAATTTTTAAGGGTAATTTACCCCTAAAAACCCATAAAAAACGACAAAAATGCAAATTTCTCAAAAACGGCTCTAACGATTTTGATCAAATTTTCAGTACTTATAGTGCTTAAGATGCCAAACAAAATGACAACACCCGCTTTTATCAAAACTTCGGCGTTTTATAATTATGGGGAAATGTTTAAAAATAAACAAGTTTATGTTGTCAATCTAGCATCGCGGCGGCGGCCGCACGGGGTAGCACCATGGTAGCGATCACGGCCAGTAATTCAAAGGTCGCGCGATCGAATCCCGCCTAGGACCATACATTTTTTATATGATTGACGTAGGTAGAATATTATTTTTTTGTTTTGTTCTAAAAAGTAATAAATAAAATGATTGAAAACAATATTATTTTGACTACAGTAAGTTGGGAGAAAGTTTGTGTCAGTTAACTGATACCGTTTATTAATACTATTTCAGTCATAATTAAATGTCGAAAACTCCAAAGCATCGATCTTATCCCACAGCCCAGGGGGTTTCAAGGATCCATTTCCAGCCTCCCACACGAAGACATATATTTTACAACTCCCACGTGCCGCACATTTAGTCGTGGCTTAAGAAACCTTGTTCCCAACTTAAATACGATTATTTATGAGTTGTTCAATGTCAATATTCCGTGCGCAGTTATAGTTACTCAGTTTTTTCTAAAACAAAGAATTTATTAGAAGATAAAAAGACCATCCACACGCACGTGTTATTCAATCAGATACCACTAAAACCATTAGTTTGCATCTATAGAATCTAATCAAAATTATTTACAAACTCAGTACCCCAAAATCCATATTTTATGCAAACATAGGAATAGAGTTTATACTTTTAAAGGGGTTTTAAAAGTAATAAACGGTATCAGTTAACTGACACAAACTTTCTCCCAACTTACTGTAGTCAAAATAATATTGTTTTCAATCATTTTATTTATTACTTTTTAGAACAAAACAAAAAAATAATATTCTACCTACGTCAATCATATAAAAAATGTATGGTCCTAGGCGGGATTCGATCGCACGACCTTTGAATTACTGGCCGTGATCGCTACCATGGTGCTACCCCGTGCGGCCGCCGGCGCGATGCTAGATTGACAACATAAACTTGTTTATTTTTAAACATTTCCCCATAATTATAAAACGCCGAAGTTTTTATAAAAGCAGGTGGTGTCATTTTGTTTGGCATATTAAGCACTATAAATACTGAAAATTTTATCAAAATCGTTACAGCCGTTTTTGAGAAAATTTCATTTTTGTCGTTTTTTATGGGTTTTTAGGGGTAAATTTCCCTTAAAAATTAAAAACTCCAAAAAACGAAAAAAAGCCTGGAGATATTAGGGTTTAGTACCTACATACCAAATTTCATGAAAATCGGACCAGTAGTGTCCTCTCTGGTCGTGTATACATACAGACAGACTGACAGACAGACACCACTCTAAAAACACTTTTTTGGGTTCAGGGAGCACCAAAACAAAAAATTCCACTAAACATATTTTTGGGTTCAGGGAGCACCAACACAGATAATTGCACTAAACCATTTTTGACGTTCTGGGAGCACCAAAACAGATAATTCAACTGAAAATTCAAATTCGAACATTTTTACGAAAACAATACTTTCTCCATATACTACGTATAGGGTGGAGAAAGTAAAAATGAGTTAAGAAATAATTGACTTACCTTTAAAATATCAGACATAAACATAAATTTTTATTATTTTTTAAAATTTTCTCTCACTTAAAAGATTTTACCATCAGAACTCAAAACCAATACACTTTCAAAACGAAGATAAAAAAGATTTAAAAACTTGAAAACGTAAGTCAACATCTAGAGCATTTAAACCTTCATGACAACGATCATTTACTGACCATTATTTTTATGTTAGAAAAGCATTACTATAATTTATTTAGTTGTTTTCTCCATTTGGTTTGCTAAATAGGGGCCATAAATATAATAATACATTTTTTACCAGCCATTTAAAATGGATGTAGGTATGACCAAATTTTAAATACATGTAATTTTAAAACATGTATAACTTTAAAAGTTCTTTATCTTTTTATCCACCTGGTCAATTTTTCATTTCACCAAAACTAAAAATGTTTTAAACAAGGTTAAACGCCAATGTTTTACGTTTAGGGCTGCCTTTTTCGAATGGAAGCAGGTAAGTCAAGTATACTTTGTCCTCCCATACTCAAAGTATGCCATTTGGGGCTTGATATTTTAAAATTAGTATATATGTATATGTTCATTCAGGGCCGTAGCAAGGAAGACTTATCGGAAGGGGGGGGGGATTTAGGTCAGGACCGAGGATTTGTATTTAAACCCTTTTAATACGTTCACTGCTAAGAACGCACATGTGAGCTTGACACTGAACACTATGAGGAGCGGCCGACGTACAGTGCATTGCACGCCAACCCCATATTGATGAGTATTTTCAATTCAAAATGCATTGCGTGCTTCGCACGCCAACCGCGTATTAGGAGTATTTTCAATAAACAGTGTATTGCGTGCTTCGCACGCCAACCCCCGTATTAGGAGAAATTTCAATACACAATGCATTGCGTGTTTTGTTAAAGTAAAGTATTTTTGTTGAACCTTCATAGATTACTTATTTAATAGATCAGATCAAGCTCACAAGAGAGTAAGGCTGTATAGTGTATAGCCTACTGCATCCATGTGTATTGTACGTTGCAGTTTAATCAAGCAAATCTAAATATCAGTATGCATGCAATGCACAATTATGTAAAATATGTTGCTGGATCCTCTGTTGTGTTGTCTATTTTATAATTTAATTTGCACTTTTTAAACCTAGTATTAATTTTTACTATTAAATTTTGGGAATTTGGGGGGGGTTGACCCCCTAACCCCCTGACTCGCCCTTGTGTTATATTCTGTAGGCTCGATGTCTTCTACGTGCTTCCAATGGCAATGTTGTTTTAAAGTAAAGTTTGTAAGATAACTATTTTCCTAGCATTTTATCGAGCATATCTCTTGCGCTTAAATTCACCTCACTATAGTGTTTTCGCGTCTCTTCTTCCTACTTTGAACTTTACATGACATCGTCTGTTGATATATTCTGAATAATAGGTTGCATGTTGTAAAAACTTCTTCCCTTGTATTTAATCAAAGTGTGTAATCTTTGAGCAACAATCCTTGGCGATTCTTCGTATTACCCTTTGGAAAAAATCACATGCATTTTTGCAAAACTTATTGTTTTTCGCCTTTGATGTTGCAGTGGCTCAACAACCCCCCTCCCCCCACCCCATTTATTTTCGTAACTACTGAAGCTATAATATCTTGAAAAACTGTCAGTGTAACAATGTTTGTTTACATTAATTACCATAGCAACTTTACTTAGAAAATTTATAATCAGTGTATTACTATTCAAAACCAACATCTTTTTAGGTTAGATTGAAAAACTAAAAACAAACACAAACAAAAATCAACGAAAAATGCTTACTGTATTATAATTCAATTCAAACATCGGTTGTCACATTTCTGTATACATAAAGATATGCTGTTTAAAATATTGTTTATATAAAATATATATTATCTATGAATTGTTTAATACTTTAATTATATTTTCGCTTTCAAAAATAATAATAAAAAACAAATTATTCGAAACCATGCTTAACCAATAGCAACATGAGTGTAAACATAATTATATTGAAAACTAAACAAACAATTTAAATGAAACTAAAAGCCATTAAAATATAAAATTCTTATCTTAATTTTGTTATATAATTATATATTTTAGTAGCAAACAGTATCTGATACTAATTAGGCCTATGTATTTAAAGTTATAAAATCTATTTGTAAATCTTTGTTACATCCTGAATAACCACGGTGATGTCGAACATACCTTTGACATTCAACATACCAACGAACATTACATAAGCTTAAACATAACAATATTAAAAACTAAACAAACAATCTGAATGAAACTAATAGATAATATTTTTATCTTTATTTTTATATATAATTGAACCGTACATTTAAATATTAAACGGTATCATATACTAATCTATATATCTATGTAAAAATCCATTGTCACGGTGTTTGTCCGCGATGAACTCCGAAACTACTCAACCAACCTTAATGAAATTTTTTTCAAAATGTGTGGCTTATTCCAACTTAAAATATAGGATAGTTTTTATCCCGATCTATAAAATAAATACAAATTAAACTAACTTCATAACTACAAGCTATTAACCTAAAAATATGTAGGCCTAATATTATTTTAAGCGTTACAAAACTAATTGCAATTGGGTTACTTAAGACAAAAGTGATGAAATAGGATAACTACCCTTAAAATTAAGTAAAGCAATCAACGCATTGTGGGTCCACCAGTACAAAATAAAAATGTAAACAACATAGTGATAGGCTATATTTATTATGTCAACACAGCTGTTTATTTAAGTAATATTACATAACATAAAGCACATGTGACATACACTCAATAAATTATTTCTTCCATAAGATATAAATGGGAAGTTTGATGCCTAAGGGGTCAAAACCCTAGTAATTGAGGATAAAACAAATGACTTTTTGGAACATCTTGAGTAAAATCCCTTTAATTTTACATATCAATCTTCCAAGAAGCGTGGCTGAGCTCGCAAAACATTCCTTAGGGAATACAGAAGTAAGATGTCTTGGCAGATATCACTAAACTTATAATGTAATTTGCATTAGTGTATTTGTACAGTCTTAATTTGATTATAAGACTAGTTTCTTTTTTAGGCAGTTGTCAAAGAAAGTCCTATTGCAATTTTTACTATGGCGTGACTTTCGGAAAATGTATTAGTGACCTAGTTTTTTGTTTCATGGTCGCCAGACCCCAAACCGTAGTTAAAATGAATAATGGTTAAATATATTTATCACTTTAAAACAAGATTTGTTTTTAACTTAAAATTATTCTAGCTCCTTTAATTTAACATTGCACTGTTTAAAGACATTATATTTCCAAGGAGTAGTGTCAAAAAACTTGTTTGAAAGGTTTTTTTGATACTAACTCAAGGTGTGGGAAATCTGATGCAAAAATAATACATTCTAAGAAGACGTAGTATTGAAAATGTATCACATCGTCTGTATGAAAACATTTTTAATACGCACTTATTGCGAAGGGTGGAAAAATGAGATTGTAGAACAAGAAAATAATGATCTTAGTAGAAATAATATCGAACACATTAATCATTATTGTAAATCTTGTAAATATTCTTTCTAAGAATAAATTTAATAAAAGTAAGAACACAATTCTCATAAAAGTACGTTTAATTGTTGGACGCGTTTCAACAAAAAGCCGTCATCTTCAGTCACATATGAGTTACAACTAAATTATAACTAACGAAACAAGGTGTTACGCTACACATTTAAATCTTCTCGCACAGTAGGACGTGGTCTCAGTTTAAACACAACCAATAGGAATAACAATAACAACATAATAGGCAAGGCAAACTATTGGCTAATAGTAAAAATGAATACTACTATATTATGTCTAAAATGAAAAAATAATGAGAATGAGTTTGTTTTGTTAGTTATAATTTAGTTGCAACTCATGTCAACTCATGTTGATGACGACTTTGTCAGTGAAACGCGTTTGACAATCAAACGTATTTTTGTGAGGATTGTGTTCTTTGTTTTTATTTGTATTTATTCTTAGAAATAATATTTGCTCTGGTCAAGCTCGATAATATTTCTAAATAGTACTTGAATATGTTAAGCTTGCTTTGATATTTGTTATGCTTAACTTGGGAGTAAAAGGAAATTTGCAAGTCTACCTGCGGCTGTATGCTGAGCCAACAGGTTTTTTATAATAGATCGTGCTTTTTTATATTTTAATTTCAGTGACATAATCAATATTTGATAACAAGCTTTTAATTAAAACATTTGCAGATCTAAATTGTTAAATTTGTGTATTATAAATGGACGTACTTTGATGTGGCGTTTATTTCTTTTGTCGATGAACGCGCGAAGGATGACCCAAAGAACTGGTCCAATGCTTGATACAGTTGTGGGTCAGTAAACGGTAACATCAACTGTGTAGGAGGAGAGCAATAGCATCTATAGTCACGACAGTGACCAGGCTACCAGACTGTTAAACAAGTTTTGAGGTTAGCTTGGGCATTACTAGTGGTAGACACAAAAGTTTAAAAATAATCGGTCAGTATGTTGGTGTATAAGTAAAGGTTTATTCATTCGTTTAGTCTAAATATTCTGAGTTGAGCAAATTTACAAAATTAAGATTTACAACGATTCTTCGAGCCCCTCTCGGGAAGATAACTTTACAATAATTAAGTGCACACTTTTTTGTAATACTAATTGCAATATAATCGTTGTAGAATAAGTTACACCACCTACTGGAAGGTTCTGGCAATCAATTATGTACGACCTAAATGATGCAAATATTTATTTCTATAAATATTTTGACTTTCTTAAACAACTTCCAGTAACAAAAATTAAATTTTCTTCTAAATTTTCCCAGCTCAAAATTCATTAATTTACTTTGACTGTTTATAATTTCCTCTCAGCCGTGAGGACATTGAAACTGAATTTATAATTTGACTTATTTGTGCTTCGGATGTTACTACAGCAAAACACAATCCATATTTTAAAACTAAAAGATAATATTGTGAATGGAGTACTATAAACAACAGATAATTTATCACTCTCAAGTTTGTTTGAAAAAAATCAATAATTAATTTATTCAAAAATTTCAAAACCAAAATATAAATCTCTTCGTTAAAAAATCGTTTTAATGAACAAATTATACACAATTTAATATTTAATTCAAAATCATTTATCTTATTTGGCTTGGCAGACAGAACTTGGTAATTATTTTTTTTATTTTTTATTAATGACTTTTTACATTGTATTAATTTTATTTTATTTATTTAACTTAATTTATTTATGTTAATTATTATTAATTTGACTTTATATTTTAATGATTTAGGGGATAACGTACAATCACTTTCACAAACCTTATGCGCTTTCCTCGAACAGTCCGCCGAAGTTGATGGTACCGGGTGATCCTGGATGCTGGATTCCCGCGGCTTGTAGTCCTGTTGCCGAAGTCAGCTGATGTCTTCAGGCAGCGTGCTGGTCATAGTTGCCGTGATGCTGTGTTACAGATGGCTTAAAAGTTGGTTTAGAGGTGTCTGCTTGAAGTCGGAATTACAGGTGAGATTAAAGTTGGCTTACAGATGATTCTGGCAGAGTAACAGTTGATCTTATTTCTTCCTGAGTCGTTGGTTCGTTTCCTTGTAGTTATTCTATCATGTTCGTTAAACTAGCCTTGTTGAAAATTCCCAAATAAGGTTAATTTGGTATTACCTCATTTGGTAGGCGTTGCACATCTATGCTAGTCTTCAATCTTCTTAACGGATGATCAACGTACCGTTTTGAATTAACTTGTACTGAACATTCGAAAAACTTTCCAAGTCCATATTAGAATTCCGCCGTCTAAATAATCTTCAAGAACCAATTAGCAAGTACTTTAACAATTCAAAATTAGCTGGCAAACTTTAGCAAGCCATCTAACCACCCAATAAATCGTAAGTAAGTCGCCGAAGTTGTGTCAGCGCTTATATAGTGATCGTGACGTCACTCCAGGTGCAACCTTCATAACTTTTTCCTCAGGATTTAAATTTTTTACTTTAACACCTCTTTCTGGTGAATTTACATAACGTTCTACTTGTTTTATTAATTATAATATTTTATTTCCTTAGTTTTACTTAAAATACATTATTTCCATTAATCTTCTATTTTTCTTGAGTTGGATAAAATGTAATCGCCTCCAAGTTTTGGCTCTGCTAGGTTCTACGTCACTCGCTCCAGATTGTCTATTGTTCTTTTTAATTGTTGCATAACTTTGTCATGCGTGATCAGATTTTCTTCTGGGTAATCTCTTTTATTTGCGTGCACGACACTCTTTCGCTGCGAGATCGAACGGCGATTGTGGGACGTTTGGTTCGCGTGCGCGACATGTTTCCCGCTTGGCCGCGTTTTTCCGCGAGTTTATCCAATCTTCACACTTTGACGCAGTCGTCGATTTTTGGTATTAACCGCAGTTTCTCGCCGATCCGTGAATTTTTTCTCACTTTTGGGGACTTTTTCCATTTTTCTTTGTATCCAGAAATTTATTTTAAACACTGGTTACTTCCAATACAATTCTACTCTACACCTGCTTGACTTTATTATTTATAATTTTAAAAAACTTTACTTTATTCAATCTAAATTAAAATGTGTGTATTTTCTCACCTTCTTAACTTAATTATTTTATGTACTTTAACATTTGTTTTACTTTAAAATCTTTAATTTTCATTTTATATCCATTTTTTACGGGACAATTTCTTTAATAATCAAATTTTGTTATTTTACCTCATAACAACCATTTTTGATCTACTTCTGTAAATTCCAAAAATACCTTACTTTTTCGATTTCGAGTAAAATTAAACTTTTCTTTAACTTCAACTTTTCATTCATGATTTGCATCTCGCACGGTTATTACCTACGCGTTTAGGGCAATGCAATGAAAAATAAAAAATACAAATTCATAAAAATTCTTGAATCCCTATTGCAGCAAAAATCAGTTTTTCGAGGCTAAGTTAGTTTTCCGTCACCAACTTGTCGAAGTTCAATGTTCATATTTGCAAACAAACGCCGTCACGTTAGATCTTGTAATACTTTGCTCTACTTGCATACAGGCACCGATACTAGCATAGAAAAATCGACTTTTACAATATTTTTGTAAATTTCGACATTTTAAGCCCTACGCGGGCCCTGCCCGTTGCAGTTTATTTATGCTGTCGAAGGCGCTGTGTGTACGAAGAGTTTCAAACAACTGTTTTGG
>JAGFPH010001208.1:301442-320116 GCA_018207615.1 Philaenus spumarius | reverse complement strand
GGATGTAACAAAGTGGTTCAAATAGAGTTTCTAATTTTAAATTTATAGGCCTAATTAGTATAAGATACTGTTTAGTATTTAAATATACAATTTTATATCAAAATAAAGATAAGAATGTGATCTTTTAATGGCTTTTAGTTGCATTCATATTGTTTGTTTAGTGTTTGATATAATTATGTTTAAACTCATGTATGTTTATGGTTATGCCTGGTAACAAATTTTTTATTATTATTATTTTTAACAGTGGAAATATGATTTGAAAAGTATTAAACAATTCATAGATAAAATATAATTTATATAAACAATATTTTAAACAGCATATGTGTAAGTAAATAGATATGTAACAACCGATGTTTGAATTGAATTATAATACAGTAAGTATTTTTCGTTGATTTTTGTTAGTGTTGTTTGTCAATCTAACCTAAAACAGCTGTTGGATTTTGAAGAATAATAACCCGATTCTAAATTAGAGAAATTGGTTGTAAATAAAAGTGTTTTGGTTCATTGTAGGCCTAACCTAAAATTAATTATGTTTAGTTGAGTTTTAGCGTGACTAACGAACAGCAATTCATATTTATTCACCTTTTAAACCTTCTCTGGACTTCCACAAATAATTCAAGACCAAAATTAGCCAAATTATCTATTTTATTTATATAATAGATAAAATATAATTTATATAAACAATAATTTTAAACAGCATATCTCTAAGTAGGCCTATATAGATATTTAATAACCAATGTTTGAGTTGAATTATAATAATTCTGTAAGCATTTTTAATTGTGTTTGTTTAGCCTATAGTTTTTCAATCTAACCTTAAAAAGCTGTTGGTTTTGAACAGTATTAAAGTGATTATAAATTTGCTAAGTAATCTTGCTATGGTAATACATGTAAGCAAACATAAGCTTTTTATACGAACAGCTGTTTTTGTGAGCTATGGTTTTGAGTTCATACAATAAATGCTGTTCAGTTTCTTCCAAATTTGAAACTTTTTCGGGAAACTTTTCAAACTTTTCTTTACGTATAAACCTTTTATGAACTACTACAAACATTTTAAGACCAAAAATAGCCAAATCGGTCCAGCCGTTCTCGAGTTTTAGCCAGACTAACGAACAGCAATTCATTTTTATATATATAGATTTCGTTGTAATTTTGTAACCAACATGGCAACCCATAAGACCCTATGTTAAAATTTTTCAACTTTTAAATTAGATTTTCTAAAAAAAATGCGTTTTTACACGAAATACAACTATATGGGTGTACTTAAAAATCAATACTGCACCTAAATACAAAATTTCTTTAAATTCGTTACAGCCGTTTTCGAGATCCACGACAGATACAAACAAAGATAGATACAAGAATTGCTCATTTAAAGTAATAGGATGCTTGTTCCTTGAGCTAATAACTTTGTTAATTTTACTTCAATCATTTTGTTTACTTGCAAAACTGGCATATATGAATTCTTTAAACCTTTATCTACAAAAAAGCTATGGAACACTTTTGAATGAGTTTAGAATAAACGTGTTGACTAAATGGTTGAAATACAAAAACTTGGACGATTTTTTTACAAATTTGAAGTTTACGGTCATTTTGTGAGCTTATGGTTTGAGATACGGAAAAAATCAAGAATACTATTTTGTTGAAAATCTAATTTGCTACCCGCAAAATATTAGTTTTTAAATTCGACTTACAGTTAAGACACAAACTGGCTTTGGAAAAAAGCTTACACTGAGAGCTTACAATTCGATCACTTAAGTCAATGGAATAACTTTACTAACTTTTAAATTAAATCAAGCAATAGCGAAGCATTGCTGGGTCCACTAGTTTACTATAAAAATAAGTGTTACATACTGTATAACAATTAAATATTGTTTAGAAATTAAAATGATTATTTTATAAATAATGTTTGGTGCCGTTGTTGAAGCTGAGCAAAATAAATTAAAACATTTGTGAGCGTTGCATTAACTTTGAATGCTTCACGTGTTGTTGCTGTCCCTCCAGTGGTGGGGGAAGCGGCTAGGCCAGCCGGACAGTATTCAATACACGCAGCCAGCGATCCAGTGTGTTTATACATCGATGACCAGACCTGGTCGGTTCCAGGCGAGGGGGTTGGCGGGGGTACTTTTGTGAAACATCCGTGTCTTGCTACTACAGCGCAGCGAGGTAGAAACCATGGAGTGCTCCCCAAATGAGCAGAAAACGGTGGACGCATTGTCATTTACACGCTCCTGGTCCTCTTACGAATAATAAAACTACAATTAATTTATATATTTCTTTTCTGCATGAATTGCCGCATCCAACGGTATAAATAAATTTTAGTTTAAAATTATGCGTTATTTTTAATAATGAAAAAGATTAGAAAGTTGTAACAGCATGACATGAAAAAGTCAGTAAGCGCTGAAATTTTTTATTTTTGAGGTTGAAACAAACTTCCAGCGAGAAAGTTGTAGCTAATTTGTTGATCTTCAAAATTTATTCGTAAACATTTTCGATAGAACTTCTAGTTTGTTCAATAATCCGATGTAAACTACCGCTATGTTCAGTTCTACGCGCCCCGCCACGTCGACCGCCTCCGCGCTGTAACGGACCACCGCCGGTCGGCCCCACGCTGTTCTATACAGCATAAACGCTCTGGTAGTTATCACATTTTTAAATTAGATGTTTAGTTAAATTTTACATGTTTTCAGGTTTAATATCCTTAAGTTGGTTTACTGGTCATATTTTATGATTTTAATTGTGAAAATTAAAATAGATGAGAATCAAGATATATTTATTGAAACTTAAAGTTATATCTCTCTAATAACAATACAACTATTATATAGTTTTATATTAAATAAAAGCTGTGTTCAAGTTGACCTAATGCAAGTTGAAGTACATTCAATCGGCGATATAGGTCGAGGCAATCTTATAGTTTTAAAATCTAACAATAGCTCATATTTTCATCATTATATTATATGTTCTAATATATAAAACGAGTTTGGTATCATTTTTAATACCATTTTAAGTAGATTTCAAATACACATCTTAAAACGTTAATTTGTTATTCTGTTAAGAAAGTAAATAAAAAGTAAATAAATATAGAATATAGGCTTTGTAAAATGCGGAGAGCAACAGGCTATGTTTTTAGTGCCGCTAGTAGCGAACCGTCCGCGCGCACAGAAGTTTTGGCCGAGGAATACAATAATCTTGCAATGGATTAGCCATGGGTCTCTGCCGGGGTTAGTGAGCGAAGAGAGCAAGGGTGGAGCCTCTAGACTATATAATATATAAAAGAAGAAGTCTTGACTGTTTGACTGACTGACTGATCCATAATCAACGTACATCCAAAACTATGATAGAGACTTAAAACTTCAGGGTACCTTCATAGGGTAGCTTAGCAACACATTTGTTTACATTCATTACTATAGCAATCATCTTAGAAAATTTAGAATTAGTTAATTATTTTTCACAAGCAACAGCTATATTTTAGGTTAGGTTAACAAAACAAAAACAAACGCAAAGAAAAAATCTATGAAAAATGCTTGCTGCATTATAATTAAAAAATCTGATCTTATATAATAATATATTATAAATAAAACAGGTGGTTTGAATAAAAAACTTAACATAATATTAGGTTAAACCATTATATACTGAACCAACACACATTTTTTGAAAGGATTTACATTTGTTACTATAGCAACCAACTTGGTAAATTTAGAATCAGGTAGGCCTACCTAATTATTCTTGACAATCAACAGTTTTTTTTGCGTTAGGAACTAGCAAACACAAACGACGAGAAAGGCTTACTATATCATAATTCTTAACACCTATCATTTTAAAATTATCCTAAGTTTATTCTTTACCAGGTCTATCTGACCTGTTTGAAATACTGTTTCACTTTATCTCATTTTGGTCTTATTTATAACTTAAATCTCTGTTCTAATCAATATTAGAGTATACAATAATCTGTTGCATTTACTCTGCCGTAAGCATAGCCGCGGGGGTTGGTGAGCGAAGCGAGTAGGGGGTCTAAGCCCGCTAGCATTTATATAAACGAGTACCAAGATGTTTTAAAGCGATTCTACAAGTTTAGAGAAACTTAAAAAAAAGCTTGGCATTACTGTGTAGATTACTACAACTTTTAGGAAGTAAGTTACAAGTAGTAGGCCTATACTTTATCACAGACTTTGTTGGGTTATATAACAATCACCGTTGATCATTACTATATTCCAAAATTAAAAAGAACACCCAACTAAAAAATAAAAAAACCCAATATACTAAAACTAATACTGCTGTTCTTACAATATGCTGTGAAGTGTTAAGAGTAGCGAGTGAAGACTTGATAAACGTGAATAATGATACTCTGGTAATATTTTACCCCGTGAGATAACTTGATTTCGTCAGCGCAGACGCTCTCGTCACTGCCTTCTATATTCAGTATTGATCACATTGTCATTTCAAGTTATAGTCTACATTTGGAGAGGCATCATTCTGACAGCTACCGGATATTAACTTAGAAGGGACTGTATGAAAACAAAAGGGAAAGGTGGTTATATCATATTAAAATGGTCGTATGGAGTAACGTCGACTCAACGTAATAAAACACAGATATTATTAGTTGAGAAGTAGAAAGTGTATAGTGATGCAAGGATGCATTATTTGGGTAGCACGTTAGAAGGTTATATTCCTGTCGATTGTCAATACTCTTTTTACGGTTTTAAATTTACGACTAATAAACTCAAATAAAATCTGATCATAAATTTGGTTTCGTATATATAATTTCAGGAGAAAATAAACAATTAGTAAAGTAATCCCTACAGTGTTAACAATTCAACGAAGTTTATTGCGTAGACAAAATACGCACAGAATGTAATTACGATCACGCTCTTTGGCGATAATTTTACTTTCCTTCATTTCTACTGCTTTAGACCACCACCTTGTTAGGAATTATCTACTGATATCTGAATTTGGTCTCTCTCAAGGCTACCGCTAACTGTATTATTGCGCTACAAAATATAGCAAAGGCTATGCAACATTCAACAACCGTTGTATCATCTACTTATATCTGAATTTGGTCTCTCTCAAGGCTACCGCAAACTGAATGCTAACTGTATTATTGCGCTACAATATATAGCAAATGCTATGCAACATTCAACAAACGTTGTATCATCTACTGATATCTGAATTTGGTCTCTCTCAAGGCTACCGCAAACTGAATGCTAACTGTATTATTGCGCTACAATATATAGCAAAGGCTATGCAACATTCAACAAACGTTGTATCATAATATACTGATTATAGTTTATAGCGTGCTATAAGCTATAAAGTTTAGCAATATAGCGCACCTACCGAGATTAGATATATTTATCGCGTATAGCAGAGCAGGTGTATGCGGACGAAGGTTCTATTTCCCAATGAACAACGTATTAGCTTGGTTTTCAAGTCGTGGTTTTATTTTATTTGTATTACATCATTTGTCAATAAGAAGGACAATGAAAGGTTTAATATTTTAAGAAGTAAAGAGTCGTCATTGTTTGTGATTAACAAGTAGTCCTGACTAAAAAACCAAAATTTAAAAAACACAAGTTGGGAAGGGATATAGTGAAGAATTAAATAAAAATAGTAAGGTATCAGTGATATTGTTTCATAGGGTATTGTTAATAATACAAAATTCTACAATGTTTTTTTTATTCCATAATTACGCATACAGAAAATGAATATAAACAAATATTTATCAAGCGAAAACATGTGGCACTAACATTGGACCTTTGTAACATTGATAGCAACTAAATTGTAGCTTTTATTTGCATCGCTGGTGCGATATTGCACAAAAATTATAGCACTATATATATCTATATAATATAGAATGGCATTCTTTATGCAGCAGCCTTCTGCATGGATTTGTACTCGCAGCAGCCTTATGCCTTCTGCATGGATTTGTACGTAATATTTCGGTCTGGAAGCCCTTGTACGGGTTTCCAATAAACTTATTGTTTGTGCACAAATCTATTTATTATTCAATTGTCGATATTTATTATTGTTTTTTAGCGTTTTTACTGTTGTTTATTTTTTATTGATTATATTTGTATGAGGTATGTACCGTGGGAAACTTGATTTTTATCCTTTTTATTATTTTTCCTATTAATCCTGAAAATTGTATAAAGATAAGTATTGAAACAAAAAATTCTTAGGTCTAGACAGCAGATGCGCAGAACATTAACACAGTTTGTCCATTTTATTTATTATTAACATTAATTTAATCACATTATGTTTTAATAACTATTACTATATTTATTATAAATTTCATTATAAGTCTTCAAAAATAATACTTTTATTTATTTAATTACGATGAAATAAAATTTTTCGCAAATGACGAAATATAGTTAAATGGTCTTTAAAGCATTGAATTACAATAATTTGACGATGTTTTTGGTCAGATGGTCTTTTCCGTGTATTTTAAAATTGGTGAAATATCGTCAGATGGTCTCAAAAGGGTTAAAAGATGCATAATGTGTTTTTTTCGATATTCAGTAAAGCCGTTTTAACGGTAATCGTGAACAAGAAACAGGTCCGCGAGCGTTACCGACATCAGACAGACAGAAATTGAGATAAGGCTTGTTTATGAAACAAAACAAGGCTTGTTTCTTTGGTGTATGAAACGTAAATAAAACAAAAAATCACACTATTCTCAACAGTGTACAGACAAAATTATTATTCTATTTATATATAGATGTAAAAAGTCCCATATCTATACAGTATTACACGACACGGTGCAAGTAATACTACACAAATCTGTCACGACAACATTGATAGTAAGTAGGGTGTTGTCCCTTCTCCTCCAGCAGACGGCGCGGCGTCCTCACTTGCCTAATTGTTCCCTTCCGTCAGCGCATCGTAGGGTCCTTGCTAAATCTGACGAGCAATACTATTTGTAACCTATCCGCGCATTGAAATGAAAAATTCGTTAAGAATTCGTTGCGCATGCGTCCGTTTGCCTTTGTTTCACCGTAATTGAAATCTTATTACGAAGTGCCTGAAAGGAGGACCGAAACATAATTTTCCTACCTAGTCTAGATTACTGGGTTTATCGTTTCTAAATACTCATTCAACTTCTTTAAAAACTCTACAACTTTTTTTCTCCAAGCCTAAGAGAAATATTAAAAAACAAGAAGCGACACATTATTTTCGAATTCTTATCACAGTTTTTGAAAGTTTTGATAGACAATACAGTCTATTAATTCTTTTTCAGATTCGATTATGTCGGCCAAGCTATCAAAACTTAAACTTATCTGCCCCTCACCTAGCTCAGGAGTCGAACGTAAACAAATTTGTACATATTATGTAAAACCTGAGAACATTTATGTATACAATTTTATAAGACTCGGGATCGTATAGGCCTAGTTTAATCCAATTCACAATTGATCGTTCATTGTTTCAAATCCAAATGAGGTTTACCTACACAATGATGGTTTGTAGTTACTATTGTCTCAGGTTAACTCAGAATAGTTTTCAAATATTTTAAACTTAAATAAATCCGTATTTACAGTTTACTTACTGTTTCTAGTCTCACACAAGTTCCGGTCCTAGCCACTTTAGGGGAGTCATTATAGCACAAAATCGTGAATCATTTGGAAAAAAGTAGGTATAGCTTGTATTTGAACAAAAGCTTTTGATTTAGGTTATAAATGGCCACAGATAAAAAGTTCTCCAAAAGACATTGGTTGGAATTTGCTTATTAATTATTTACTTAACAAAAATGAATTTTTTATAAACAAATTGAAAAATCTCACGGAATTGTTTATATTTTTTAACTAAAATGTATACAAATATGTTTTTGAGGGTGCTTAATCCGAATTTGAAATCAAAAATTGAAAATTCAAAATGGTTAATCCAATATGGCCACTATAATAAAAATAAAATATACCGCATATAATACTAATAAAATATAACGGATATAATAAAAATAAAATATACCGCATATAATACTAATAAAATATACCGGATATAATAATAATAAAATATAAAGGCGAAAAACACAATAATTCGACTTCCTACGAACGTATGACATTATATAAACTAACTCGACTAAAGCGAGAAACAAAAAATTTTTCCTTCGACATAGCGACATAATAGTAATAATAAAATAAAATAAAATAATATACTGAGGCGAAATACACAATAATTTGACTTTTTACGAACGAGATAAGAACTAGAGAGAGCTCACGAGGGTAGGCCGCATGGGGAGAAAATAGTAAAGCATTCCAATGCGAAGAAACGTTTTTTCGAAAATTACCGATTCTCGAGAGCGTATATCTCATTAACGGTTACAGATAGGAAAAATATTATAGGTATAAAAAATGTAGAAAATTTTGTCAGCTTTAATTTTGTATACGTATATATTTTTTGTAGGACCAACCCCTACTGAGATATAGGCAAAAAATAAAAAATGTACCTTTAATGTACCTCCTCCCCTCTTCTGCCACCCCTAGGGTCAAGGACTTTTAGTATGTTATACTACTAGGTACCTAAACAATGTACGATAGTTGGTCTTTCCTATTGACTTTCCTTCTAGACCCCCCTTTTGGGCATTCGTTGACTAGGCTAACAGTACACACGGAAAAGTAAAAATAACATCAAAATATACTTCTTTAGATTTTGGAGCAACATTCAGATGTTTATTCTCCTAATATCCGCCGTTTCAAGCAAGATTCAAGGCCACGCGGACGCTCTTTAATTGTCACTCTCTTTCTATAGTTCTATACAATTTTCCAGTTTCTTTCTTATTACCTTAAATATTAAAACTGTCTAAGTTATTTTTTACTACTTTGGAGTAGGCTATTTATTACTATAAATGTAATCTTAATGCCATTGATTTTTCGAAATTATGTAAAAAATTGAATATATAAAAAAAAATATATATATATATATATGTATATGACTCCCCCAAACGTGTTCAGGGGACCATAATTGATACTAATCCTGACCTTAGGTCTTACCATAATCCACTGCAATAGTTCTTCTTTCCTATTGTAAATTAGATCAAAAACAATGACTAAAAATACGAACAACTCAAACAATACACGACACATAAGGTGAACATCTACATAATTATTAATTATAACTCTTTAATAATATACTTTCAACAGCTTTTGTCAGATATTTTAGCGTTTCTTTAAATTGATTTTAAGCGTTTTTCGCCTTTTACAAATCGTTGGTATAAGAGCTATCATGCTATTCCGGTAGAACGACAAGAGAGAGACAATTTTATGTAGTATGTACAACACACTCTCATGCCTCTTTACCCATTTTCCTCTTGAATTAACCCTCACACTTTTTTCAAACAATTTTCGAATATAACAGTAATAAGACCTAAACAAGTTGACAAAAAAATTAATATAAATTACAACGTGGAATGATTATATATAAACGTTGGTGAACATTGTAATTGAGGAATGTGGAATGGAATGCATTGCCAGAATTCCTGTTACACATCGTGCACATTTTAGGCCTCCGTGGAATTTCTATTGTTCCCTATAAAGGACAGCAAAAGTCTTTTTGTTAGTACAATAGGACCTTTTGTATCAAAATGTTAATTTAGAGCATACTAGTTGTAGCTTTCTTAATTGATATTGTTGCTTTACATTATCCATAGGGAAAATTAATAAAAACTACCAATATATTAGGAATAGCAATACAGCTTTATTTGCAAGAAATAATGTTTTCCATGGATAAACAGAAATCCATTACAACAAAAATTCGAATCTGGTGTGATTTCATCATCTTAAATGGATGTTAAGCTACATTTAATAAATTAATAACATTTATTACCTTATTTGGTCCGTCAAAATCCTTGTTTGTTTGTTTTATTGAAGATCTGATAATGACATCATAGATATGTCTAAACCGGTAATTTGAAAAAAAAAAAAAAAAAAAAAAACAAACAAGGATTGTGACGGACCATATAAGATAATAGACAAATTTTAAACTTAATAACGTTCAAATGAATTAAATTAAATACTTCCAATGTAACAGGTTTAGTTCGTTTTAACTTCATTAAAAAAAAGTAACAGTGTAACATAAAATAATCTCCCTGGAGACTACGAACTTCACAAAGAATAGTAAAGATTTTTAATGATAAAGCAATCATATATATATATATTCGGCTTTGACCTGACTGACTGACTGACATAGAATCAACGTAAAGCAACAACTACTTAATTAATTAAGACAAAAATAAGAATATCATAAATCCACACTAAGAAAGGATTTTGTCAAATTTTGATTTTAAAGCGTAACAATGGCGAAAATAGTGGTTCACGCCCAGCAGTCAAATGATAAAACAGCTGATTCGGATCAAAAGTTTAGCAACACATGTTTGTTGAATGTATTTACATTCATTACCATAGAACCCAACTTGGCACATTTAGAATCAGTTAATTATTCTTCACATCTTCTTCATTAAGTTAATGTACACAACTAATGTAGGCTATATGATTTGTTTTGAGGTTATAAGTCGTTAAAAAGTAAATTTTTACAATTTTTCGTTCACTTAGGTCTTCAGAAGAAACTAATTAGACCTACAAACAACAAACTATATGTAACTGGGTACATACAAAATAAAGTCAATATCTCTCTATCTATCTACTATGCCGTTAGGGATTTTCTTGGTAAATCTACAGAGCCTAAAATTATTTATTTTATTCAAAGATCTGAAATCAATTTTGGAAAACAAAATAAAATATCATACATCTTAATCATAGGCAGATGTAAATAAACTATTTTAACAGACATACAGACAACTTTAAATCAAACAAGGTTGGACACATGTTTTATTGTACTACGAAGTGTAGGCCTACATAAGGGTGGCGTATTAAACATAACTTACAAAATCCTTGTTCCTTGTTTTGTGGTTCGGGGTTTTTATTCAAATCAGTGTGATTTTGTAGCCACAGTGCTCTTTTATTTGTTTAATACGGGCACCACCCCTGCTCGCTTCGCTCATCAGCCCCCACGGCGACTCGAGGTAAGCAAATGGAAACAGATTACAGTATTGCATAATCCGATATTTTCACCGAAATGACTATTGATTAAGACAGAGGCACTTGGATTGAAGTAGGTGGGGGTGTGGTATCCTATATTCTGACGCATACGCAGTAGGGCCAGATTTTTTGCTTGAATGACAGGATTTTTATAATACAGTATCGACGTATAATACAGCAATTGTTTTATTTGTTTTTAACTAATCTAAAAAAAGTGTCAGTTGTGGAAAATAATTTTGTTATTCTAAATTTATCAAATTGGTTGCAAATAAACGTGTTTTGATTCATTGTGTTAGACCTAAGTTAAAATTGTGCTAAGCTCCAAATCAGTTGTGTCATTTATATGTAGTATACGTTGCAGATGCTTGAATTGAATTATAATACCCTAATAACTTTTCGTTGATATTTGTTTTAGTTTGCTTTTATTTTGTTAACCTAACCTAAAAAAGCTTTTGTTCGTGAATAATAATAAACTGATTCTAAATTTGCTAAGTTGGTTGCAAATACCATGGTTACATGGTAATGAATATAAATACGTTCAACAAAAATATGTTGCTAAACTTTTAATCTGAATAAGCTGTTTTATCTGTTATAGGGTTGGGAGTGAACCTCGTATTTTCACATTTTTGTTTTTTAAAATCTAAATTTTACAAAGTCCTTTCTTTATGCGCGTCCTTTAAATTTCGTACTTTTTAATCTTAAGTAGTTTTTGCTCTACATTGGTTCTATGTTAGTCAGGACAAAGCAGTTTGTATTGATTAAGCATGTTCATAGTTTTCATAGTTTGGTGAAATAAGTTTTATTTTATCTGTAATAAACTTCCGTGTAAATTAATAGGGCGCACTGAAAATGTCACACCTCTCTAGGCCCATTTGACGTTTCTATCCTCACACAAGATGGCCGACCTAGCTTCAATTCCCACAATGTACAGGCTTATGTCATAACCAGTCTATTTGGTTCTGTGGTCGCTGGGTACAACCAATTCCACAAAAACAGGGTTCACAAACTACATTTTAACTCAGAAAGTTACAAGTCCGTAACGAGCTGAGTCCCACTTTCTTATAACTTTACCTACTTGGATACAGTATTTATATACAAAAAGTATTTAATCTTTTAGATAAAAGTAATGACAAAAAATATTCAAAACGATAATTTTTTAAATTTTTATTTAAAATAAACACCTTCTGCGAGAAAGCTGTAGATAATTAGTTGAATAAACGTTTTTATTAGAAACCATTTTCTGTACGACCCTTTTTCTTCTGTACAAAGTAATACCTGAGACTAATACATTGTGCTTGTTTGGCATTGTTTTGGTGCGATCCTGGTTTTTCCGTATGCCCTCTACATAATACTATCTTGTTTTAATCATACTGTTGTATTAATTTAAAAGTTTGAGGTATTCTTAAGTATTCTTTTCAAATTGCATTGTTTGTCGCCAGATTGGTGGAAGTTAGTAAATATATATAAAACAACTCTAATAAACAAGAATAACTGTAACATTTAAGTTAAATACAATTTTCTGCACCGACTCATCTTTATTGAATGCACAACATTGACTATTTGAATAAGTTTTACTCCAGTCGAATAACTAAGAATGACACATAGTATACAGCCTACTATATTGTTTTGTAAAAAAAAGTAAATGGGCTTATTGATGGGTTTCTAAGAAAATCCTGAATCATTATCCCTACTACCCATTATCCCTCAATTTGTAAATTTCGGTACAATTAAAAATATTTCTTCCATTACTTAGGCAAATGTTGGCGGAGTTATGTTTATGTGACCAACATTAAGCTTAATATTGTAGAGTGTAAAAATACACCACGCTACGTGCTGAAGGGAGCGAAGCAAGAATTATGTTAGAAGGGGAGGTTCAGTGCGTGCTGTCAAAATATGTTGTCGGATTTATGGAAAATAAACCAAATCTGGATTATTTGCTAAACGCTATTTCCACGTTCTAGTAATAGTTCTAAAATGGAGTGCCGTTTCGTGAACTTTTATTAAAACATACATACGGTATTCAAATGTTGTAAAATATCGCAAAATGAAGGCGGATAATATTAGCTTTGGACCGACATTTTGTTTGTTTTTCTTTCGATCTCCTTTCCTCAGACGTTAATATATATGTAAGGAAATTGAAATTGTTTTATTTAAGATTGGTAGTTTGATATAATTGTATATGTATTATTCTTTTTAAAGTAAGCTTTTGGAAATTATGAATTTATCTAAACAGTTCTCATGTCGCATTATGTAATTGCTGTTTTAAAATTTAACATATTTTAGACGTGGAATTGAAACTGGAGTCAGACAAGATTTGTTATTCTTGAGGGTATTAAATCCCTAAGGAAAGGTTACGTTCTTCAAGACACTATATACAGCGAATACAGTCGTCTGGAGAACATTTGACGCAGACTTGTAAAAACACAAGTTTAAGAATAATAGTTTATAAACAATTAAACCCGCTAATTATAAAGAAATCTGAAATATTCCTTTTCGTAATTTAGGGTTTTGAAATTCTGTTAACACACTTGTAAAACGTTTGTTATAGTGAAAATTTTACAAATCTTTAAAACGAATGTCTTATCCAGATATAATTAAAAAGAATTCGTTCAAGCCCTTTAAAGGTTTTGTTGACTACTAAACGTTTTAGAACAAGATAAAAAAAAAATAAAAAAATAAAGTATGTGCCAAAATAAAGAGTACTGGCATCGTAATAGTTTTAAATATTTTATTCTTAGACAAATATACTAAGTAAAGACAAATATACTAAGTAAAAGCAGTTTATTGGACGCCCTACAAACCCTTTACACTACCCGTACGACGGAACTTAGTCAACACTTTACCATTACGTGGCGGTGGTCTGTGAAATCGTTCTTGAAACTCTACAGCAGTTCGCAACAAACTTGGACCACCGAAATGACCTGTTTTGTATGGGCGAAAATAATGCTCTGCGATAAAAACTACCTCTTGAGTGATAAGACCCATTACAGCGTTAACTAACCTCAAACAAGAAAGTAAACGCGGCTTGGCAACAATCAATAATGCAATCAGCTTGTTTCAGTACTATTTATTCAGGTGCATAACGCAGTTACTAAACCCAATATGTATGCCAATCATTCGGGTTTTCTTAAAAATAAGTGAATCGTCATGACTTGAAAAACGCCTTCGAGAGTAGACCAATTTCCCAAATAGTTGGTTGAAACCCTAAAACATAAACTTAATTTTGTGTAAATTCGCTCAACCCACGTCAGTGGTTGTGCTGCGTGATTGAACTATTGCTAAACACGCAACATCTTACAAATTGTGATGGTAGTTCCCAACACAAAATACGGGAAATCGTTTGTAAGCCTATAAAGGCCCCCATACACATCAAAGATTTTGCGCAAACCTTGGGTTTGTACAACAACGTGTTTGCGCAAACATTGGTCCATACACTATGCAACGGTTTGCGCATACATTCAAAATAACTTTCAGTTTATTTACTGAAATTGTCGGTAGAGGATGTTAGACACGGAAGCTGCTTGTGCCGCAATTATTATTACAAAAACTATTAGGCTACAGTATTTAAAAAAAAAAAATGATTACAAAAATTAATTAAAAAAAAATCATTGCAACAATTATTTATTTAAACACTGATTAAAAATATTTATTAAAAAAACTGTCAAGTACAAAAATGTAGTTACAAAATATATTTATAAACAAATAAGTAAATATAGATTTATGTGAAATATGGATTGTTTTAATTACGATACAAATCATTATAGTGTAATAAATATAAATAGAAATTAACTATACTAAAAGAAAAATTATTATTATTATAAAAGTTGAAAAGAGGGTGTATGTTAAAAGCACCATTTCCTTAATCTGCTAGTATGTTAAACTTATTCCACGAAATTTAATGAAACTCAGAATTCGTAATAATTGTTCATTTGAACTTTTTTTTACATATTTGACAATTCATTTTATTCAATTTAATGAGCGAAATTCACGATAACATTGTTATAAATTAGTTGTTAAAATGAAATAATTATGTGAGCGTTTGTTTCACAGTATTTACCGGAGGAAGATTATGCAATACAAAACAAATGTATATACATTTTCAACACCCAGTTAAGAGTTAAAGTGAATGCATATAATGGTAAATTCATAATATATCAAATACCGTAAAATGATTTATGTAGCCTTCAAATATAATAATATAATATAAATATAATAATTCGATCGATTCGCTTCAAACGTTTGCGCAAACAAAACTATCTTGTCATACATTTCAAACCTACCGTCAAAATGTTTGAAGTGTATGGGGGCCTTTAGGGAAACAGATTGAACGAAACTAAGCTTACGTTTAGGGCCAGTGAACTCTCAATATTTATCCGATATTTCTTTCATCTATTTATCCATATCTGGGAGTGAAGAAGCGGGTGTACTATTAGTGCTATTTGATTTTATTTAAATGCTGTGAAATGACTTCACATTTCCTTCTTTTTAATATCTGTATCAATGAAATTTACATGGAGGGGCTTTTCTGTTCTCAAATGCAAATACGAAGAGAGATTAATATAATAACACATTCTCATAGTACATTTTAATATGCAAATACGTACGAATCTACAGGTGTTTTTTTTTAATGGAACACCATTAGGATCTAATAAACTATAACTACGTCAGCAAACGTTCAATTGGAAACCTTCCCTCGTTTTCTGAAAAATAGAAAAATATGTAGTTAAATGTTTGTAAATGGCCGCCATTTTTCAATATGGCGACTAACTTTATAATTTCTTATGGAGCCCTTTCCATTTTATGGAGATTGCGAAAACCCGTTTAAAAGTTGGAGGAGTATAACATTTTACAAACGCTTCAGTTGATTATTTTTAACTTTTCATGGAAATAAAAGACTATGCATGCAATTAAATTAAACAAATATACTACATTAAATATCAACTTTAAAAACGTAGTTTACAGTGAGGGGTTTGACAACAGTTTTCAACAATGAATCACCTAACAATGAACATCCTGTTAAAAATTTCATTTTTCATGTATACAAAATGTTTAGTTTTGTCTCACGATTCCTCTGCATTATGGTTTAAAAAATGAACAAAAACGTGTTTCTTGATTTTAAGAAATTATTATTTGTTAGTCTTAACATTGCTTTACTCGTGTTAAGAGCGTTTTCATTTGTTCAAAACGTTTGCATAAAAAAGGGCGTTTTTAAAATTGGATACCCCTCCAAATTTTAAACGGTTAGTTGTATAAAAAAATAATAGGGACCGAAATACCAAGAATATCCATAAAATAAAGGGGTTTCCATAAGAAATTAGAAATTTGGCAGCCGTATTGGAAACTGGAGGCAATTTACAAACATTTTAATTACACTTTTTCAATGTTTCAAAAAAGAAGAGAATGTTTCCCATCGTGCTGTCAGATTTATAGTATACAAAATACCAATCAATGGTGGTCCGTATAAAAAAGAGACCTTATATATATATTTTTATGGTGTAACATAATTATAAATATATGTTTCTATTTTTGAACTAGGATAAATAATATTTCTAAACATTCAGAGCTATAAAAAAAAACTTTAATTTTTCTGTTTTTAAAAAGTTTTGCATTATGTATAAAACATTGTGCTAAACCATTAATTTGCGCTCGAAAATTTTTAACTTTAAAAGTCCCAAATCTCTACTTTATATTTAAAAATTGTATCCCAAATTTTTTTCAAGTAATACCATGTTAGGATCGTAAACCGTAGTACAGATAAAAAACTAAATAAGATATTTCTAAGAGCAAGGAAAGCAAGGTAGCAAGGCTAGGGAAGGGATGAGGATATTTCTAAAGGACGTAGACAGATTTCCCAAGGGTCGTACAGGGATCTTCTTTAACTTGGGTTTGTATTTTACTGAAATGTTTTTCCCCGAAGATGGTTTTATTATATTTTTGTCAGGCAATTTTCTTATTTTTTTTATAAATACCGTCATACATAAATTATACAATTTATTACAAATTGCGTTAGAAATAATCGGTCACGTTTCTGTAATAAACTCTTCGTCATTATCACAAAATAGTTAACTTTGGTCATCCTAAAGTATTATTTTAGGTAAACTATTTTAAGTTTTAAGACGCTGTAGTTATATTGTAGAGGATATTCTTATGGTTTTAATTATTCTTGCTGAAAAAATAGTTTTAAGTATACAGTAATTATAATTTTATCATTGTTTTTCCATAAAAATATTGGTTTTGAGACACACCCTATCTTGGAATAATTATAATGGCATAGGGCCAGTTCGATGAGGCATCGGAAACGAGATATTCTTATATTTGAATCACCACTGTACCTGACGTAGTTTCTGAGATACATGTATTAATAACGAACGCACATGTAGAAGTTTTTATACATTTTAGGATAATACTTATATTTATTTCCGTTCAATTTGGTTTTACAATCACAAATTTATTTTCGCTGCATCTATGTTTCATATAAAAATAAACATTGCACAAAGTTTCAAAATTATAATCATAAAAATAAATAAATATATTTTACGATACCCAAACACAAATTAAAATGTTAAAGTGCGTTTTACCTTAATCGTGGTTTGCAACTTCGACAGTTAAAACATATTTATTTAGTTATAAACTTGAAAAGAAGAAAATAAAGAATAAAAGGTAAAATTATTTAAAATATTGTTTGTGATAAACAAGGAAAGCGAAAAAGTAAAGAGACAGTATCAGAAACATTCACAATTAACAGTATTAACAAAGAACAATTAGATTTTTTAAGTAATTTATTAATGATAGTTAAATAAATTTCTACTAAATGTAAAGCCTAATTTCATTTTATAGTACATGTATGCAATTTCTATTAAGTTACATAGAAGCGTTTCTTTCTTCAAAGCTTGGGGTCACCGGTTTGAATCAGGGTGAATACCGTTAAAGTTTATTTAGTTCGAAATTTGTTTGCGCAGGGTGTAATGTATACATCCCCAACGCACGTCAGCCGGCTTATTGCGCTCCCTATTTTTGAAACAGTAAGACCTAATTTTATTCCTTTAAATAGTCTGAAAATAGACTCCACGATGACTATTAATTCCTTGCAACATGGATGAAGAGAAGCTATTTATCTCCTGCAATGTTCAAGTGCTTCGCGTTTGTATACTATATGCTTGGCGGTTTACTCTGCATCTCCCTGGTAGAGGATAAAGGTTTCGTGTGCTTCCTGTAGATACCAAATACTAATCAAACAAATTACCTGTCGATGTTTACATTTTCCCAGTTGTAAAAACATTTCGGTAATGCCCTTATCTGGACCATCGATCAGTGTCTTGGAGTGTTGCCCATCGAATTTGCTCCAAAGGTTAGAGTCGGATTTTACACTGGTTCTAGGCAAATGAGTATTATGGAGGACTCCTTCCTAGCAAGAAGGACTGATCGAATTTCTGGTATAGGGGAATCCAGCTGTGGTGGACGTCATTTTGAGCAGCCTGCTTGTTCGGAAGATTGTGGTAATCCCAAACGAGCTGTGACTGAAATTGGTCTCTCTATATATATTATGTCTAATAAATGTTTTACTTGTTGCCTGGTGGTCAGAGAAAATGTAAACTTTCTGATGAGTGTAATTCATCTTAAGATTAATCTGGATACATGCCTGTAGAGTGTACATTTTCT
>JAGFPH010001208.1:247764-297052 GCA_018207615.1 Philaenus spumarius | reverse complement strand
GTGCAGTCCATAATCTGAAGCCTCTAGGTCAAGGTACAATGTCGCAACGTGCAGTCCATAATCTGAAGCCTCTTGGTCAAGGTACAAACTCGCAAAGTGCAGTCCATAGTCTGAAGCCCCTAGGTCAAGGTACAAACTCGCAAAGTGCAGTCCATAATCTAAAGCCTCTAAGTCAAGGTACAAACTCGCAAAGTGCAGTCCATAATCTGAAGCCTCTAGGTCAAGGTACAAACTCGCATAATATGAGGCAGCAAGGTCGAGTTTTTCTGCATCGAGAGGAACGAAGCAGCGAGTGAGCTGAGGCTAGGCTTAGGTGCAAACAAATTCTACTAATATATTTCGCCTTCGTGAGTAGACCAATTCCACAAATGGTTAAACTATAATCTTTATTTTGGAAATTCGCTCAACTTGTTCAGCGGATCAGCTGCTTGATCGAAAAAATATGAATCTTCATTTTAAATGTTTATATCTATATGTTACCAATGCGCATTTCTAAATACTACACTATCAACAAAACCTTTTCTCCTTGCAGACGCACTCTCTTTACATTTATACGCTTCGTTATAATTAAAATGTTTGGTATATAAAGTTACCATCGATCTGCAGGTCTACCCGTGCCCCACCCCCTACCTGCGCCGTCTGTTTGTTTTAGTAAGCATTTTAAGCTGTATAAATTATTTCACTGATATTTAAAACAATTATTGCTTTTCTTTACTACGCATTTCAAGATTGAAACCAAATTTTATCCTTCATTACTTATAAAATTAGAAATTTCCTTTGCTTATACAATTTTACTAGCTGGCCCGATCCGGCTTTGCACGGACAGACAAATCAAAGTTAAATGTTATATTATATCAATAAATATATTACACTATGTATTTCTTATGGTGATTTTTAGCAACTTTGACCCCACAAACCTCCCCTAAACTTTCGAATTTTTTGAAACCCTTTCTTAGTAAGCACCTTGGGCCCTAGAGGAAGCTACAGACCAAATTTCATTCCAATCCGTTCGGTGTTCTTTTTAGTAAATTTAACCCCCCAAACCTCCCCTAAAATTTAGAATTTTTTTCAACCATTTCTTAGCAAGCATCTATGGACCTAGAGGAAGCTACATACCAAATTTCGTTCCAATCCGTTCAGTAGTTTTTGAGAAATCGTGATCAGTGAGACAGTGGATTTGGCTTTTACATATATAGATGAACAGAATTTCAGTATGGCCTCATTTTATAGTTTGAAAAGAGCAAAATATTTCGCTAGACGGGTATAATTATTCAGAGGTTTACTATTTGTTTTTTCTTCGTCTTACAAACTCTTTACCCAATCTCAATTTTTATTTTGACATCCAAATACGAAATCGCCAAAGCAATGAAATCAAGAAGCACACAACAAAAATATATAAAAAACACCAAATCTACGAAATATTTAATAGTTGATTAAAGACGCAACATACGAGATACAAAACAAATTGTCATATTGTGTTCATACATTCCACAAACAATGCTGGTAACTTAACAAATTTACTTATCTGATGAGTTTAAATTTAGTCCAATAATAATGCACAACTGTTTAAATTCTAGAATTTTAATATTCGGTTTCAAAGTGGGCATGTGAACAAATCCAGCTCTCTTATTGAATGTTAGGCCTGTCATTGCATAAGAATTTCAAAGTTAAATTTTCAAACTTTTCAAAACTTAAAAACACTTTAAATTTTAAAATTCTCGACAGTATACAGATGGACGGTGGTAAGTGTTCAAACATTTTTGGTGATAAACTACTTGGTACTAGTGACCACATAATGCAAATTAAATTTTGTTTACTAAGATACTACTTGATTAAGACATATTTTAAGATTTGTTTAAAAAATCTGTACTTGTGTAAGTAAAACTGGAATTTCTAGCCTATGTTTTGTACGCCATTTTCAGAATCTACATACGATTTCCAACAAGAACGACTTAAAATAGTGCTATACAGTATTTATTTCAGCACACTATGTCGTATTCAGGCTGTTAGAACTTTTTAAAAAGTGGGAAAACGGAAGGTTGCATTTCATAATTTTAAAGAGTATTTAACGGAGAAGTTTTAATGGCTTTTGACACCTTCTAACTATATCATAAGAGAGATGTAAACCTTTTTATCTTCTTAATTTTTCTTAAACTTTCAGCTATAACTTGTAGTATTTAACATTATTGTGCCTCGATTTTTAAGTAATTCCTGTTGAAAATTTTATATAGATTCTGAAAATATAAATTGCAGTCAAGAAATTACAGTTTACCGTACAAGTACCGATTTTAAAAACACAATTTCAAATATTTATTAATCCAAGAGCATTGCAGTAAACAAAATTAAATATGCACTAAGTTGTCACTGGTACCAAGTAGTTCATCATCAGCCACCCTGTACATTGTTTTAGCTAGTGTATTAGGTAATTATTAATGTTATATATATATTCATTTCTACACGAAATGACAATGTCTCTATTTATAATTTAAATAGTTATAATTCATTTTACGTAAAAATTCAACTGTATTAGAATAAGAAAAACTATTTTTCATTTGGTACAGGAATAAACTCAAATGGAGAAAAAAATGTTCTTAAATTGTCTTTACTCTTTAGTGACATTTATTGCTGCAATTGAGCCAAGAAGCTATGAAGATCCTCTTAGTAAATTACGGGTTGAATCTATCTTTGTATAAAGTAGGGGTTGATGAAGCCACCCCTTGAGGGTGGAATAAAAAGTCGCTTTAAGCTGAATTCCGATCAAGAGGTAACGGTTCAAAACTTTTCTATTTAAAGTTGAGTGCATTTTAAACTTACAAGACTCTAAATAGCCTAATCAAAATAAATATACAAACATAAATATAATAAGTATAAATAACAATACATTTCCCCAGCTATAAAGAGAACATTTATTTGAAATAGAAAATATTGAACTCTATTTTATAGTATTAACTTGATGATGTGTGTGTTCGCGTGGGTTTGGGGAAGTCCATGGGCCAGCCAACATGTCGGTATAATTTGGGGGTAGTAATTTTCCTTTTCACTATAGTTAGACAGGTTGGTTAGTATGTTAAAAAACCATGATTGCCATCTCAAAGTGGTATCTAATAGAAATGGCGGTCAATCCAAGATGGCGGATGTTGAGTTTTAAAAAACCACTATATCTCTGGAACTATTTATCCGATTTCATTTTTTCTTTTTTTAAACAAAAGCTATATGTGTGCTACAAATTTCCTCATATACTCTTTTTCGATAAAATCAACCGTTAGTTAGTAATTTGGTAAATATAAAAAAATTTCTGAATTTTTGTGAAAATAATTTTTTTTAAATTTGTTGTAGCGTTTACAAAAATAATATTTTAACTATAATAATAATTTTAGCTTAATTTTAAGTACATAACAATATAATAATAATATATATTTTTTTTATAGGCGAAAAACCGAGTAATAACAGACTTACGGCAAACTATATATACATAAAGCAATGCATTTTGTGTGATAAAGAAAGCAAATATAAGAAGGGAAGCCAATCTCGGGAATCATTAATTCAAGTTGTTTCGCTTGGAACTGATAAAAAACTGCGTGAAATTGCTATTGAAAGAGGAGATACGAAAATAATTGCAGTAACTTATAGAGATATTGTAGCTGCAGAAGCATGTTATCATAATTCTTGTTACCTCACATACATCAGAGCTAGACCAGATAAAATAAAAACTGATGATGCATATACTAAAGCATGACGTTGGATTACGACAAGCTTTATGACTTTATACGAGAAGATGTATTCTTGAGCCTAAAATTAGAAGCTCAAAGTTTTCTACTTGCGAAATTAATTTCTTACTTAAATGATGACGTTGACAAAGTAAGAGATTCTACGAATAAAAATTTCCGCTATAATGTAAGCAAAGAGTTTGGATCATCTTTAAAGTTTGTTAATATTGATGGAAAGGTATATATTGTGGAAGATAATTTGACATACGATTTGTTACTGTCAGATAATGTGAAGACTAAAATTACATTAAAAGATCACCTTATATCAAAAACAAAAAATAATTCTATTCCGGAAGCAGAAAAAAATATAAAAGATGATTTGAAAACATCAAAAAACTTCATTTTGGCCTCCATCACCTCACGACCTTCAAATGAATTACATATGTGTACCTCCTTCACTGGAGATTAGGCACCTCAATCATCTGTGGTGGCATCGTCAATTGCACAACATATAGAATACCCTGCGTTCAAAGGAACAGTTTTGACTCTAAAACATGTCCTTCTGCCGATGACATGTAAGACTCTAACTGGAAACGTTCAACTTATTTCAATTTTAAATCGCCTTGGGCATGGATGTAGCTATTCAAAACTTTTCGAATTTATACAGCATTATGTATGGAGAAACTCAACACTGTCAGTGATAGTGAAATTCCTGTACCGACCAGCAAACATGCCAGTATTCCTACTGTTATAGCCTATGACAATATAGACCGTACTGAAGAAACATTAAGTGGAGCTGGTACTTCCCATTGAGTTAATGGTATACTAGTTCAACAAACTTCATCTACGTGCTTACATCAGAGATCTGCCAATACAGTAATCAAGAGAAAGGCGAGGAAGCTTATGAAACATTTAAAAAAGAACGTCTGGAAAAGGGGGAGGGGTTTTACAAACCCATAAAAAAGCTAACTTGAAGATTTTTACCACCTCAACTTCGAAAAAATCTGGGAAAAATAAAGACGTGATCATTAAGTCAGACAGAAAGCTGTTTGCCAGTATGCTACTCATAGTAGAAAACCAACGTTTGAATATGCTTGAAGTGTTTAGTCATCCTTTGGAAACTTTACCTTGGAGTATTTCTAATCCAGATGGATCTATGAAAAAACTATGAAGGCCGTACTGGGAAAACACCTGGAAAACTTAGTCTCTCCTGCAGATGGAAGTATATCTTCATCAGCTATGATAATTGATGGGATGGCATTAATTCAAAAACTACACGGAGAGAATACAACATTTGATCAGTTATCTGATGCAATCATCAATCAAGTTTTAAACACAGCCTACTATAGCACTCGAATTGATGTAGTGTTTGATACCTATAAAAACAAATCAATAAAATCTGCTGAACGCCGCGGTTGAATTCAGGCATACACTTCAAGAATATTAAAGGTGGAAATAGAATTATAAAATGGAGATGTCTCCTGCAAAGTGGTGACAGTAAAAATAAATTAACAAAGTTTCTTGCTGACACCTGGCAAGAAGAGACTAAAAGGACAAAGATTGGTAACAAGACATTACACGTTACTCTCTCTAACAAATATATCAAACTAACTGGCAGTGGGATTCACGAAGTGGAAAAACTTGCATCTTCTCAAGAAGAAGTAGATACGCGTATGATGCTTCATATAAAGGATGCTGCAATGGAATTTCCAAATGTCATATGTGTATCTGATGACACAGACGTGTTGGTTCTGACTTTTTATATATCATCTGAAATCAATCTCGAGAGCAACCTGTATATAAAACGAGGATCTAGTGGTGGAATAAGATTGATAAATATAAAGAAACTAGCATCTGTGGTTGGCTGCAGTATGAAATCAGCATTGCCTGGATTACTTGCGTGGACAGGTTCTGATACAGTCAGTGCATTTTCTGGACAAGAAAAGCTCAAAGCATTGAAACTGTTACAAACTAATATAAAATTTTGCATGCTATTATCACGGCTTGGAGGTGAATTTACACTTTTAAATTCTGGTCAAAATTTAATTCAAAAGTTCGCTAGTCAGTTATACTCAAGGAACACCAAAATAGAAAATATAAACAAACTTAGATACCACATATTCCAAAGTCAACAAGGCCAAGTGGACTCAGCTCAACTTCCTCCTTGTGAAGATTGCTTAAGTCAACATTCTAAACGAGCTAATTATTAAGCAGCAATTTGGAAGCGATGTTTGGACAACTTTCCCGAAATCCCACAACTAGAGGATCGTGGATGGATGCTAGATGAAGGTGGTATGCTTAACATCAAGTGGATGACTGGAGCACCAGCACCTGAAGCAGTGTTAGAACTTCTAAGTTGCTCTGGTTCAAAGTCGTGTCAACTTTAATCATATACTTGTTTGGTTAACAACTTAAAGTTTACAAACGCGTGCAGACTGTCTAATTGTGAAAACACTATCGAAGAAGGGGAAGAGATCGCAGATTTTAATTTGTACGAATATTTTGAAAGTGAAGAAGATGACTTTTAATTTTATTAAATCTATTATTACTACTGCATTAATATTATTATATACTAATATATGTATATATTATTATTATACAGTTAGGACTTAAAATTAAGCTAAAATAATTATAATAGTTAATACATTATTTTGTAAACGCTACAACAAATATTAATTTTCACTAGAAAATCTGAAAATGTTTAAAAAAAAATCAGAAAATTTTCTGTATTTCCTTAATATAGAATGGTTGATTTGATCGAAAAAGTGTATATAAGAAAATTTGTATCACACATGTAGAGCTTTGATTTAAAAAAAAAATAAGAAGAAAATCGGATGAATAGTTCCAGAGATATAGTGTTTTTTTAAACTCATCATCCGCCATCTTGGATTGGCCGCCATTTTTATTAGGTACCACTTTGAGATGGCAATCATGGTTTTTTTGCATCCTACCAAACCTGTCTAACTATGGTAACAAGGAAAATTACTACCCCCAAATTATACCATTTCCTTAAATTTGGCTAGCTGGCTCATGGACTTGAAAGCAGATTTGGTGTGTATGTATCGGTGAGGGGGTGTATGTAGGTGAGAATTTATACATATGTGGAGGAGGGGTTGTTGGCGCGTGTTTTTAGTTTATAAATAGGTTAGGAATTAAGTTAGTTTTTGAATAAATGTAATTTAGTAACTTTTATTGTTTTGAATATCCTTTATAAAATAATTACTGTAGGAAGCTTGTTCTTTGTGTTATTTGTAACCTTATGTAAATTTATTATTTATTTTGCTGGGTTCGGTCGGCTGCGGTTTGAAAACTTTTAGACAAAGTAAACTAATTTTGTAACACCTTATTTTGAGTATTTATTTTTAATGTGTAGATTTAGTTTTTAAATTTACACATAAAACCCTTTCATAAAACAGGTTTATAACCTCAGGGTAGTACTTATTTGTTTGTAGTTTAGGTTTTTTCTCTATGCTTTTTGTGTATCTACATTTTTGTAAAAAAAAGAACAACTATTTACATTTTTATTAAAATTTAAATAAAACAAACAAATAAATAAAATTCATTCGTTCAATAAACGTATCGTTGTTCATAATTATTTTCAAGATGATTTATACAATTACAGACTAAAAGTACTACGATAGTATTAAATATTCAGTGATATACAAACTGCAATTTCAAATTTATAAGAATGCTGCTTATTATGAATTATGACAATACTTAACATGGTGCAGTTTATCACACACCTCTTATAATAATTAAATTATTTGTTTAGTTTGATCCATATGACAACCACCTCAATTATCTCAGCGCATTCCAGAATTACCCTGTATATTACCGATTTCTCTAAAACTGTAACCGACCAGTCTCATATAGTTTTAGTTTTTGACTTAAAGCCTAAACTGTTTCATTTTGGTCCCTCGACCAATTTCACATGTCAAGTGCAAGTTCGTCTTTTTGATAATCTTATTAGGGTACTAATCCAAAAAACAAGATTCCCGAACTAGGAAAGAGTAGCTATCCACAATTTGTATGTCAATAGCTTTAAACATTGCAAAGATTATCGATCCACGGTGCAAAGTTTTATAAGCAAGGTCCCTTCTGTGAAAGAACTTTGATTAATGTGCAAAGAGCAGTGTAGTTATGATTGCCTGTACTTTGCATCAATGCTCTTGTAATGGAAAGCTATTAAAGTAATTGTACCACTCCGCTATCCTTCTATACATCTAATCGATGGTTAAGTGTAGGGTATGTTACTTAAACAGTATATGCGAAGGAATTGTCTGCACTTTTTATAGCACAATTAATTAGCGTAGTGTTTTTATGTTTTACAAATTTTAGATTTTTGTATAATTTTTTTGTATCCAAGTCAATTATTAGAATACAATATGCAGTATGAGACTATTAACTTAAATTGGTTTTTTCAATTCAAGTTTCAATTTTTGAAAACTTTAATAAAACTTACAATAACAAATAATTTTTACAAAATACTTTTATGAAAAAAAAATGTACACGACATTTTATACACTTTTTATTTGCTTACAGTATCCGGAGAATACTTCAGATCCTGCTTGTACTCCCTGAAGTCTTTTATTAAGTCACGAGGGCTGTTAATCTTAAATCGAAGATGCCTCATGTTGAAGCGAAACATCTGTAACTACAAGAAAGAAAAAGTGAACTACTTTTCACAAGATATGTTAAAACAAATTTTAAATCAGTCGTTCGAAAGGCAAATAAGGAATCAATTAAATCTTTCACATATTCCCATTAAGTTCTGTAGGAAAAAGTTGACCAAGCTTCCCCCACCGCCCTGCTACCTCAGCCCACTATCTCGTAAGGTAAAAGATCATCCGTGTATAACTGGATTGTTTGCTTTAAGAATATCTTTGTTTAAACCCATTAAAAATCTGGAATTAAATAAATAGGATGTAATACTCGTGTACTAACTGTTCAAGTGAGTTTCATTCCGTTCCGTTAGGCACAGTTTCATTAAAAATACTGTGCTAAAAAAAATCCATGGGATTTCTGGCCGAAATTAAGCACTGGACGACGGAACATAAGTAACACAACACAACACAACACAACACACATCACGTAATACATTTGTTAAAAACAACACCGTTGTCACGCATCTTGCCAACAATAACATCAAAAAAGTTTTGCGTAAAAATAAAAAAAATCTAACGGATTAGAAGTCAAGTGTTTTGAAAATTGTTTGTAGCGACTGAGAATGTTTCTACCTCGGACAAACAGGCACAATTTTCATGGAGCGCTTTAAAAAACAGTTGCCCAAGAACAACTTACACATATTGATGTCATATTGTCTATCTATTGAGATCAAAATTCGCTCAATATAATTGATAGCACTCGTACTCGAATTGTGCAACCAACTTAACGCCACTCTACATTTGCAAAAAGGGACGAAATGATGAATGCAATTGAAGGGTTTGAGATATACAAGCCATTTAAACGTTTGTAGTAAACATACTTAATGACATGTTATCATTCAAGTCTTTTGTTTGTACGAGGCGGCAATAAAATGCAACAAACTGACAAGCCGTACATCAAAGCTCTTAACCCAAGCCTCACCGCAACTGTCAGTGTTTTGCGGGACATGTAACGGTAAGCACTAAACTTAAATAATGTAAATAGATATACTTGTGTCTTGTGTATTGTTTTACTTTTGACGGCCTCTGAGTGAATACTGAAGATGGAATTCCGGCTCCAAAACGCGTCTAACTAAAACAAAAGAAGTCATACGACCTAACCAAATAAACGTAATAGTCTCATAATATATAACTACACATTTTATTGTGATTTATTGTGATTGTTGTTACAACGATGTCTTATGTTTGCATTTCTAACCTGATAATGAATTTGAAATATTCGGAACAGCGGTAATGTGTTGTATGAGACTATAGTGGAATGCGGGAGCTCCAAAATATACTATTTATATTTCTGCAATTCACGTTTATCTAAATTAATAACAAATTTAGAATAAGGAACTTTTTATTTTAATTTATTTTCCCTCCCTGTAGAGAACGAAAGTTTTACAATACTCAATTCTGTGGGTGAGGATGGTCCCCTTCTGTGTGTAAACATCCAGTAGCTTCGCTCTAATTAAAAGGGTTCTGTAAATAAAGTTAGCCTCACTCTCCCTCCCAACCCAGCTAACCGGTTTGTCTGTTTAAACGGGTAAAATTGTTGACTGATACTCCAAAAGACTTAATTGAAAATCTTCCAAAGAATAAGTTTGCGACAAATTTTTGTCGGGCCTATTGTTTTTACATTTTTTTTTGGAATCCTGGTAAAACATTAATTTTGGTTATGTATGAATCGAAAACTAACGTGTGAGATTATTATTGCAACGATTGATTAGTATTATTATTATGTTAGTACTTTAAATACTAATTTAAAATTATATTGCACGTATGCGCAGAAGAAAACGTAATGGCGGCGAAGTCCATAAAAGAGCGGGGCTACTACTTGAGGTGATCTCTTACCCAGTTGTCAGTAACATATGGGTTTAGTAAGTAGAGTTAGTGACCTGGCTACAGTAACCAGTGGCGCACCGACAGGGGGGGGGGACGAACGGGACCTCCACCCCCAGAAGGTCTTTTTAGTAATGTGGATTTTATTTAAAACTAATCGATCGTTGAATACGTAATCGATATTCAATTAAAAATTACATTTATGATTAAATTCGTGCAGTGATCATGCAAAAATAATCGTTCTTTTTGAAATAAATATGATCCTTGCCCTACGCAGTCATGATTTTCTAACAGTGATGTTTGAGTCCCGGCTGTCTGGTTCATGAGTTGACGCTATACGAACGCTGACCACGCCGCGTTGATAACGCTGAAAACCGGGATTTAAATTCCCAAGTTATACGGGACGTTAAAAGCACGACGTTGGTAACGCGTCGAGAACACGGGACCCGTGTTATACACCGCGTTGTTGAGGAGTTGTCAAAGTCGGTCGCGTCCCTCAGTTCCAAAAAATGACACAATCCAGTTAGGCTGTCTAGGTGTATTACAAATAATAGAAACATAATATGAGGAATTGTTTCTGAGGAAGGCTAGAAGGTGGGGTACACACCCAGTGTTTTCAAATCAAGCTCAGTACGTATCAAGCTTCGGTTACACTTACACGAGCCGAGCGGAGTCGAGCCGACCCGGTTCGTCGCGGAAATCCATAGTAGTGGCTAAATCTAACAGACCCGCACCGTTCCGACATGTGTCAGAAGGATGCACGCGCATTCCACCTTAACCATTTCTGCTACCACTGGATTTCTGCTACTACTTTCACAATTACCGTGATTTGCAAAATCATCATGGAAGAAGAGTGAAAAGAGACCGAACCTTCTTTCTGGTCGGGACCTGTGGCTAAGTCTACCCGACGCGTGCGGAGTGGAGCTGAGTTATCAGTATGCTATCAGAGCATCGAAAAAATTCGGCTCCGCACTGGTGGCCTCGGTTCTTGAAGATATAGTCACTCCCATTTAAATACACAAAGAAAATTCCCCTGGAAAAATTCTGCTCCGATTGGCCCGTGTAAGTATAGCGGTAGCTTTAACAGAACAGTTCTCTTAATGCTTCTATTGTTTATTGCTATAACCATTTGAATTAACTTCAAATAGAGGTGACTGCTATTCGTTAGCGTAAATATATGTTTCCGTGTCAAATATTTTGCCACTTTAAAGTAAACAATAATCATTTTGAAATAAACAATAACTGAAGTATCACGAAGTTGACAAAGTTCCGTATAACTTGGTTCGGCGTTGATAGCTCCGCGTCGTTAACTCGTTAGTCCGCGTTGGTAACGCTCAACGCCCGGTTAACGCAGATTCGCCAGCGTTGATAGGGCTCTTATAACATGGTCCACGGTATTTCTATTTACCCAACTAACCGACGTTAACGTGACGTTGAAAACGCGGCGCTATCAACACTCGTATAACATGGTCCTAATAAGGCAGCGTGTAGGGGTGCTGGCTAGACCTTCACTCAAGGTCAGTGCGGGGTGATCTAGCGGAAAGAATGTTATATTGCACTATTGTCTGCCTCAAGCACGCCACCATTCACTTTAAAAAAAATACTACATAATGTTTCAGAATTAGTGATACTTTAAAGAACTTCCATCCATTTAGATTTTATTGAAAATATAATATATATATTCTGACCTGAGCTTATTACCCCGCCCAAAGCCAAATCCTCGGTGCCCCACTCTGGCTGTAACCTATTCCGTTCAGCGGAATTATTCCACCTTGCGTGTGTATAATGATGTGTATAAAGGGTGATTCTGTAACGAGTCGAGACATAATTCAGGGACGAAAAATAAGGTCATAAACATGTTCGGAAACGCGTCTTTTACCATATATCCGCCATTTTGTGATTTAACTAAATAATTTATAGTCTATCTCTAGTACGGTTTAACCGATTGAGTTGAAATTTTACAAGTTACTCATAAATGTAATGACCTAGTATGAAACAAATAATCAACTTTTCTAATAATCCGTTTCAAAATGGAGGCACTTTAAACATTTTAAATAACAATAAATAAAAAACCGTAAATAAAAAGTCATGAATACACTTTTTATGACGTTTTATTTCCTATAAATATAATTTTATAGCAGCAAAACAACTTCCATTTTTTACTTTTTGTTCGATAGTTTTGGCAAGTATTCAATTGAACAAAAAACTGGCTACACACATTTACTCTTAACCTTGTTTTATAAAAATACCGTTTTTGAGTTATTCCCATTAAAATGTTTAAATGGAGGCCATTTTGAAACGGATTATTGGAACAAGTTGATTATTGTTCCATCTAGATATTTACTTGATTTGACGTTACGCAATGTAATGTATCGTGACGTAATGTAACAAAATATGTATAGAGAGAGAGAAAGTGAGAGAGACGAACTTGTGGATGTATATATTATAATGTAATGATTTATAGTTGGTAATATAAATTAGTAAACTGTTTATAATATTGTTTTGGCAAGTAGATCAAACAAGACAAGATGGGACAAAGTGAAACGTTAAACGGTTGAGGGAAGAAGGAGTAACGATGGAGCTAATTGGTGGTTAGAGAAAACTCATCCCACAATGAACCCTTCCTCTACTATTCTTCTGTTGTATTGGATATGATGAGACTTTCTGTGATTCAGTAATACAAAGCAAAATTTGTTTTAAAATTTATAATTTCTAAATTAGTTTTTTTACTTTATGCAATGAATACTGAACTTTAAGTATTCATTGCTTTATGCCAGTTAAAATATTCAAGAAGGGGAGAAGCGTATAGCACCGCTTAATCGATATTCGATATCAAGGTTCGAGATTCCATATGAGTAGACTTACTTGGCTACGCCTTAAAACCTGTCGGCTACACCGTTTTCCCGGGTTATGAAATTATTTTACTACAAGAAAGAGCATTTTGTTTGAGCATTCTCAAGAAATATATTTACAACTAGAATGTTTAAAAAATTACATTATCTTGTTAATAACTAATAAATTTACTATACAAATTGTAAGTAAAAAAACAAAACTTAATCTATACATATAGTAAAATCGTAAACAGACATTTTAACTGTGTGTTTGTGCACACTAATATCCACAATGGCTGAACCAATTTGGTCGTGGTTGGTGAAGTATTGAAATAAGCTGGGGTTAACATTTAGTGTTTGTTTCATTTTAAAATATAATGTATGTTGTAACTTACGGCGCTGTGTATGCTAAACATAAACTGTCAGTATCACTATTGCATAAACGCACCTGGAAGTCAAAGGGACAAAATGTAGGAGGACATCGTGAAAGGTACAATGCCACTATTACACATGAATTTGTCTTATATCTTAGTATTTAGTTGATCAGGAATTCAATAGGCGAGACATTGTATTAGCTACTCATGATGATCGCCGACAACGCATTTTTTTTAATACCCTGCGACCCTCGGTGAAGATGGGTATGATTTTGGAAGGATGCGTAGATAATACATGTTGGCGCCTTTGAAATCGCGGGCCCAGCTAGTTAGAAAATAAATATTTGAATTTACAAGTAACTAAACATTTTATTTTTCAGTGGTATACATTTAAGCCGAATATTAAGTATACTTGTAACCCAATATTTTAAATAATGAGCACCCAAAATGTTTGTAAGTAAAGATTTAGGAAGATTATTTACAAAATCTACACAATTACAAAATAGGAGTTTCCATGTTACATTTTAAAGTTGGTGGCCATATTGGAAAATGGCTGACATTATCACAATGCTAAAACCTCCAAATTATACAAAATAGACAATCCTGTAAAATTACATTTCAAACATATTTTTATCTTTGCCAGAATCCGAGAAATCCAGCCGCATCAAACATTAATTTTATACATTTGGTATATTGCTGCAAATTTAATTTCGTTAAATTTTTAACAATCCCATTCAAAACTCTTATGTAAGGCTAGTATTGTTCCTCACTTTACTGAGTGAAGAAAACAAAACTACTGCGGAACTACTGAGTTTATTACAAACTAGAAAGATACCATGTAAAATCACGAGCAGATTAATTTGATACTCGCGAGAAAAAATATAACTTCAAAATATAAAGTTGAATGTGTTATAGAACTAACGTATGGTATATTACGTGTTTTGAGGTTAGAAGTCGTTTAAAATGTATATTACATTTTTTCGTTTACTTCGTTCTTCAGAAAGAAACTATTTAGGCATGCAAACAACAAACTATATATATCTAACTGGGTATATACCCTACTACTGTTAGTTTTTTCAACATGGTAATTATTGTTCAGAGTCTACAATTAAACATATTACTCAAATAAACTTTGGAAAACTAAGGAAAAGATCATACATTTTAATCATAATTCTACTTAAATAACCAATTTTACCCCGAAAATAAAAAATAAAGTCATTTAGGCAAAACTATTTTAAGGTTCACTCGAAAATTTACTTTATTTTTCATCGTCAGTAGGCCTATACTTGTAAACTAACAGAAGCTAATACTTTTAGATAGCAATTTTTATACCAATAGCCCATGGTATTGATAGTTTAAAATATAGTTTTACGATTGAAGGTCTTAGTTTTTTTTAGTCTGTCACGAATGAAGAAAAGAAAAAGGATTGTGAAAATACATAAATTTTTAAAGACTTTTAATCTCAGAGCCGATCATATATCATATTATAGCCTACATTAGTTGTATAACTCACATTAAAAAACAACTAATATCCCCAGACATTATATTCTAGGAAATTTGTTTTGACTGAAGTTGTAAACATAACTCCAAAGTATAATCTGGGCTAGGTTTTGTTAAAGTATTACAGAAGATGAGCGAAATCAACTGTTTATTGTTGACAGCTGCTTAATAACGTATATCATATGGCTTTAAAATACTAGTTATTTTACACGACTATTCGCATGGGCTATACAATGTTATTACTCACGTACGTACAGTCGCTTTTATAGGCGTTTATAGTTATAATCTCTTTTTGTTTATTTTTTACTTGTTTAGTTGTGTACAAACTTTAGTCGTACTTTAAGATTTGTATTTTCATTTAAAAACAATCTTAATCACTTGTTTTCAGATGTTTTAGATTAAAGACTAGCAGTATAGATCTTTAATTATAAAGATGCAATTGACATTTTATCCACTATCTACCAAATAGAATTACACAAAACGCTATAAAAATCTCACCAACTTAAAAATCCTGAACATTTGCCAAGTAAAGATCTGAGACTAGGTTTTTCCTGCACACATAATTTCTCGCCGTCATCAACTTCTATAACTTACGTAGGCCCTACTTCTTTCTGTAGGCCTACATCCATACGTAAGTAATAAAAATATATAGCGCATGTGTAAGGTTGTATTGTTTGATTTATTCGTTAACATATATCAGGACGGTGTTAACCATTTAAGGTTATGTTTACAACTTTTAGGTTAAATTTTGCGTTGCATCAATATACATCTGAGTCTTTCTGTCATGTCAATTTCCTGGCTTGGTGGCATGTCTTTCTTGGGCTATTGGTCTGAATTATTACTATTTTAATAGAATCATAAAAGTTTGAGCTGCTGTTAATTAAACAAATATACGTCTACATACGATAAAAGCTTAAGTGAATTTTAAAATGCACAATAATATAGTTTAAACTAACCAAATATATATTTAAATATATTTGGGTTAAAAATAGTTAATTTAGGCAGCCTTATGATTAAAATGCATGAACATTTGTTTTGTTTTCCAGAAGGTATTTAAGGTCTTGAAATGTATAATTTCTGACTTGTCTGATTTCTGATTCGGAACTTTTATTAGACGTTTAAGATGAATAAAAAAATGATAGTTTTTCGGATGTGTGTCAAATAAATCTGCCCGTTCTTTTTCATGAGGCCATACTTGTTTATATAATAACGAAGAACCTCTTGTAGTATTGTTTTTTACATCGGTTTTGTACAATTAGCTTTACTCTGTAAATTTGAAACGTTCATTAAAAAAAAACTCCCTCTAGACGATGATTACTGCAGCCTTTGTAATATATTCCCAACAGTCAGTTCAGAGGGTACATTAATCATTGCCTGGAACATTTCCCCTCCTTGCCACTGTGTTGTAAATTTAAACACCATCACATTGTGATAAATTGAAGCTTTCTTCTTTTCTAAATGCAATCATGTTTATTTATTATCTCATCAAAGTTTGCGCTAAACCGCAGTGCTAGTTCAGTCAATATGTATTAAAAATCGGGGGTCGCTGGAAAAAAATCGGAACTTTCTGAAACTATGGGATGTTGTTTGTGACCAACCAGTAGTGTTAAATCCAAAAGATCGCCCTGATTAACCCATTGCAAATTTCAGGTTGACCAAAAAACCACGATTTTTTCGGTTTTTTCAGTTTTTGGACCATACAATTTTTTCCTTGCGTCCTACGACTTTGACCATTCTATTTGCTTTTGTAGTGCATTAAATTTCATACCATTTGCACTACTCAAACTTATATTTTGACCTCATACTAACCGAGTTACAGAGGTTCAAAAAAGTGCAAAATGTACCTAAATTGCAAAAAACGGCAGATAACGCTGGTTTTTGCTATGTACCTTGCATTTAAATATTATTTAAATACAAAAAAATCATTTTCCCGGGGGCCAAAGTGCAAAACTATTCCGTTTGTCTCGGAAGTAAGTAGTGAGCAGAAGTCTAAAATGGTTACTCAACTTATTTTTTCAGCCAATTTTCACGAGGATAAAGTCTCGCTAGTTTTTAAAGTAAGGCCACTACTCTATTGAGTCATAGAAAAATGTAAACAATGTGATAACTGTATAAATCAGTAGTCTAAGCATTAAATATTTTGTAGTAAACTCTTTAGATAAATTTTTATTTTTGATTTTTGATTTTCGTCCATTGAACGATCCACTGTGAACCGGCATGAATCGCAAGCCGCGTGCTCATTGAAACATGCGTTATAGTAATCTCGAGTTATAGATTCTATTTATAAGTCGTCAATCAGGGGAACAATTTCAATTTATTAAAAAGGTTCTATATTTTTTAGGTAATCTAAAATATTAAATTGTTATTTGGAAACCTCCGAAAAATTCATAATGGAAGGCATATAGAACATTTGTATGTTAAAAACGTAAGCGTTCAGCTTCTTTTTATGTTTCTCTAAAAATAATACATTTAAAACTATTACAATTTCAATACTGTGTTTTTTAGCGCATACTGTAGTTTGCCTTAAATCCGTTACTTAAACTATGTAGCATATTAAACGTTAACATTAATCTCCTAACAATACATTAGAATTTAAGAAGCAGGAAGCATTACTCTGTAAGCTCTTAATGGACGCCTTAACGTTATCACTAATGTAAAAAAACCGTTAATCGTTGATGTTTTCGTATAAAACATAACATTAGTGAGTAGTTACTATACTGTTGCTATTCACGTTCTATTGATTACATAGCAATATGTGTATGTGTGTATTCAGTGTAGTTGATATGATAAAAGAGATCAAGTTAGATTTATTAAAACCTAATTATAATCAAACTCTTAAAATTTTGACCCGTATGCAGTTTTCTTGCTTAATGAGTAGGTATACTCCTAAAAGAGTTTCATTCAATCGTTATATTGTATATATTGATATAATATATTTCTTTTAATAATTAAATCATTTGTAATATTACTTTTTTCGCTTGGAATCAACTCCTATGAAAGCGAGTGTACGAGCGTACGTACAATACGTACGTAAGTGAGTAACATATAATATAATAGCTCATTTCACCCATCATCTGTAAACCCAGTGTAGAATATAGTTTGGGGTTATGTTTACAACTTCAATTGTTATAATTTCTTGTGAAGTTGATTTTTTTTTTTAAATATGAGTTATAGAAGTAACTAATGAATACTATAATTTACGTTATAATATTTGCTTTGAGGTTATAAACTATATATAAATACAACCTTTTATCATCAATATGTTTGTTTATACAAATTTAAAGAAGAAATATGCCTATCTATTCGTTTAACATCCGATTTCACCCATCATATGTAATACTTAAACAAACCCAGTGTAAATTATAGTTTGGGGTTATGTTTAGGTAGGCCTAGATAAGTAGGCCTTAATGTTGTTTGTAAATAGGCTAGTTAGCGAATTTCCATAGGAAAAATGAGCTATTGCAGTGGCCCTTATGGTGAGACCCAAGGTCGGGAGTAGCAAATGAGCACCGATCATGGTACCCAGAACACGTTTTGGGGTGTCAAAAAAAAATCATATATATACATATATGTGTTCGCACTCTAGCGGCCGCATTTTAATTCCGATTTGGTCCAAATTTGGTACACGTGTTGGTTGTCTATGTGGCTCAGACGAGTTCGTTAGCCAAAAAAATCCAACAACCGGAAGTACGTTTTTTGACTGGAAGTAACTATTTTTTGAGATTTTTACTACGAGAATGATTTGTTTTTAGAGTTTTTTCTAACAATATAAATGTAGGATGTTATTCTGCGCATTTTGTTTTTTTACGCGACCTTATAGCTCGCTTGGGTCCCCCAAAATCGACAAAAACGTAAAATACCATAAAAGTACCCAGTTCAAAGCCAAGTGATGCAAACTCGCGAGGCCACTAGGAGGAAACAAATTCTACTAATATATTGCGTACACACAGACAGCTGTTCAACGCCTTCGTGAGTAGACCTATTTCCCAAATTGTTGGTTGAAACCCAAAAACATAGGCATATAAACTTAATTTTGGAAATTTGCTCAACTCACGTCAGCGGTCCAGCTGCGTGGTCGATTTATTTGTTTTTTTAAATTGTGTATATCTAATGTGTACCTAATTATGCAGCCTGTGATTTTTCACGGGGTTTACTAGTTTATAATAATTTAGCCGTGTTTATTTTCCTAAATCAAAACAGATATGAGATGCAGTAGTTAAATCTATACTACATTATAAAGATAAACTCTTTTTGAGTTTAACACAAAAGTTACTTATTCTATTTCGATTAAACTCTTACTAATATGTTACGAATAGCCCGTGTTCCATAGCCTTTTTAAATGGGATCTAGTAGTGATTATAAAAGGGATTTTGTTGGTTAAACTTAACAAGTAATAAAATAATTATTTTAAAAAATTTCCGATTTTGAGACTTGTATTGTGAATACTACCTAAATTGTTAAATATAAACACAAATAGTAATAACCAACAAGTGGTAAAACCATTATTTAAAAAAATCCCTTATTTTGGACCTTTTATTGCATATGCTGGCTTAATATTGTGAATTATAAATGGAAATAAAATTAATCGAACGAATGATAAAACAAGTGATAACAAAATACAGATTTTGCGCCTTTTATTGTGTACTCTGTCTAAATGGTTAAATATAAATAGTAATAATCAGAAGAATGATAAAATTGTTACTTAAACAAATACTGATTTTGCTGCTTTTATTTACGTGTGCTGGCTAAATTGATAAGTGTAGTAAGAAATAGTAATAATCAAACAAATGATAAATAAATTCATATAGAATTCCCAGCTGATGTCGCGCCTTATATTGCGAATGCTGGTTAAATTGGTAAATATAAATTCAAATAGTAATAATCAAACGATTGATAAAATAACTATACAAAACGACAGTTTTACGCCTTTTATAGCGTATGCTGTCTAAATAATTAAATTTAAATTGTAATAATCATGCGAGGTATTAATCAATTACTAAACAATAAGAATTTGGCGCCTTTTGTTGCGTATGCTGGTTAAATTGTTAAATATAAATACAAATAAATAGTCAAACGAATGATAAAACAATTGTTAAAATCACTATCGATTGAGCTCCTTTTATTGCATATGAAGGCTAAATGGTTACGTATAAATGGAAATAGAATTAATCAAAATAATGATGAAACAATTGATTCATAAAAAACTATTGAATGTGCTCTGTTTATTGATTGTGTTGGCTAAACGTTTAAGTATAAACATAAACAGTAATAAAGAAACTTGTGTTAAAACAATTATATATTAAAAAACAGACTGATTTTGCTCCTTTTATTGCGGGTGCTGCCTAAATTGTTAACTATACACACAAATAGCATTAATCAATGAATGATACGACATTATTGTTTATTTTCGCCATACCGACTATTGTTTTTTAAGTACAACTAAAAACTTACCGTCCAATAGTCAAATTTCAGTGTCCAACGACGGCCGTTTCGGCTATTCAGCCATTATCAAGTTTAGGACAATGTGAATAGTGATTACATGAATATTATTACATGAATAGTGATGGACATTGCAAACACAACTGTAGATAAGAACCATACGCAGACGTAACACCAGCAGTCTGTTATTAGATAGTGGGCCCACTAGATGTATATATAAAATGTGCGAGCGTGTAATTGTACAATCGTGTGTGTCATTGTGTTTCATGTTTTGTGTTTTTATTTTTATAATTAACTATTGACGAAGGACATTGTCCTAAACTTGATAATGGCTGAATAGCCGAAACGGCCGTCGTTGGACGCTGAAATTTGACTATTGGACGGTAAGTTTTTAGTTGTAATGATACGACATTTATTCAAAAAACTACTGATATTGTGCTTTTTATTGTGTGTGCTGGCTAAATTGTTAAGGTTAAATATAAACAGTAATAATCAAACAAATGATAAAACAATTATTAAAGAAGACCTTTTGATTCTGTGCTTTTTTTTTGCGTGTGCTGGTTAAAATGTACTGTTTGTATTGCAATAAGCGGGTACAAATTTAGTAGTTATCTATAAATAGTCCGCAACAGAACATGTTTGTATTTATTGTATCTATTTAGTAGATTACAACCCGACAATATATGATGTATCTGAGAGAAAAATATGAGACATTAGATTAATTTTTCGGGAAGTAAAAACAATTTATTCTAACTTAAGAAAAACTAATTTATTTCATTTTTGAATTCCGTCTCCTTTAAAAAAGTCTCCGTTATTTAAGAAGTCCGTTATTTATATAAGTGGAATTGTTCTTGAAAGGTATAATAATACGTTTACTATCAAGTGACTATCATTATAAGTTGTTATTCAAACTATTGCAGTAAAATACGAGAATAGTACGTGCTGACTTTATTTATGTTGTCACAACAAATTTAAAAAAATGTTTAAAATTTGTTTAACTGTTAAGAAAGAAGGTTTAAAATCGCTTGAATAAAACAACTACGTAGGTAATTTGTTGTTTATTATCAAATTAGGACACTTACAAACATGTTATCATAAATAATGTTATTTACAATAAATACATTAACTATATTAGTTATATACATTTACATGTAACAATGGTAGACTATGTATTCATTTAACTTTAACATTAATGTAAAATATATTACATAAATGTTATTGATAATATTTTTATTCTATAAATTTAAACATTCAATTTTAAAACCAATATAACAACTTCTATTATATAATAATGCCCATGGAGTACCATTGTTATCAAATATGACAAAGAAATTTACTGAACACATTATTTTGAAACGATACCATCTTGAGCAAATTTTACCTTGTTAAAGTTCCAGATGGGTCAAAATTTATATCATTTGGCTTTATCGTTACTAGAAAAGAAAATTTTAATTTAATATATAGGGTGTTTTTTTTAATGAGTCAATATAGGTATCTTTTAAACTACAAATTTGACATCAACATTTCAATAAATTGGGAACCTTTCCTTGTTTTTTGAGATATGAACAATGTTAAAATGTTTCTAAATTATCGCCATTTTGAAATGTGGTGGCCAACTATTAAATTTTTTATAAAACACGCTAATTTTTAGGTTGTTTTGGATATCATAAGTCATATTAAGGCTATTTTGTTCTTGATTTTTTCGATACGACTAACCGTTTAAAGGTTGAAAGGGTATAACGATTCAAAAACGCCCGAATATGAAGTTATTTTTTTAAGCAAAAGTTTTGAACCAATGCAAACGCTTTTAACACAAATAAAGCATTGTTTAGACAAAGAAATAAAATTGCAAAATTGTCAAACAGTTCCAAAAGATAACATAAATTAATATAACACCTTCAATAGTATACTTTAACGTTTTTCAACTTTAGAAAATGGTATTGTAAACTAATCAAAAAAAAAATCAACAAATACAAATATTATGAACTTCTTATGAAAGTAAAATAGTACGTATTCAAATAACTTGAAAACTTTAGTTTAAAATATGATCTTGTAATAAACAGAGGAGTTTAGTTAAACAAAAAGAACAACAACTGAATCAACTGATAATGAACCTCCTGTTACCAGCTTAATTTTTCATGGATAAATAAATGATAAAATTACATTTATTTGTAATTCCACTGTATTATTCTTTTAAAAATGTAAAAAAGTGTTGATTTATTAAAAAAGTTATTTGCCTATACGATGATTTATTCACTTAAGAGAGTTTTAATTTCTTTAAAACGTTTCCATACTAAAATACTTTCCGCTTTAGTCAGTCAGGCCGTTTTAAAAACTTTATACCCCTCAAACTTTTAAACTGTTAGTCGTATCAAAGAAAAACTTCAAGAACGTAAAAAACTCAACATTATTTTTTAAGCACAAAATATTCATAAAATATAGGTAATTCCGTAAGGAATTTGAAATTTGGCCGCCATATTCCGAAATGGCAACTATTTACAAAAATTTTAACTACATAGTTTTAAACGCTCAAAAACAAGGAGAGGTTCGCTATCATTTAAAATTTGCCGTCATATTTTTAGTTTATAAGGTACCAATGGTGGCCCTTTTAAAAGAGTCCCTGTAAACTATTCATAGCCTATTATGAAGTTATTGAAACAATTTGTTATCATTTTTACTAAACATTACTTCGGCTATAAAAAATGATATTAATAGTTTTATTGTTAAGATATTGCTGAAACTTATTTTGGTGTTGTTCAATAAAGAATGTATTAAAAACGTTCAAAGTATATAGATTTCTATTTATTTATAAATTATGTTTCTCTTTTGATTTGATTTACAATTCAGTCTTAAATTAAATCACATAATCATAATAGTACAATTATAATTTAAAATTTATACAATTTGCACAAGAATATTTTCAATGTAATATTCTTGAAAGGTATATTAATATTTTAATAATTAATATTGAATATTTACATACTAATTAATATTTTAAACTTGTAAACTCGTTTTTATATAACACATAAATTTAGACTATTTTAATATGATTTAAAGTCATTAAAACTTGCAATGCAATTATTTTATTAATATCCAAAAATACTTAACTTTCTAAGTTACTCAATCCATAATGTTTTTATTGTACACAGTTGAGTGTAAACTTTAAAATTAATACGATTCTCACATTCCCCGTCCACTGTATGGTAATATTTGTTTCAGTTTATAGTCAATGTATTGAATATTTATTTATCGTTGTCAATGCTAAAGTGCATTACAGGAACTAAGAAAAGCCAGTAAAAACGAAATTTAGGCGTCAAAAAACAAATATTTACCATCAGTCAGTACGAATATTTGACGATTAAAAAATCACATAGAAATACCTTTTTTATTTGTGTAATTAAGGTAAACTGTTTTTTAAATTATGTAACTTTTATTACTACACTATTGTTTTGAATATTAATATTGTGTAAATTTTGAATTCTATTTTACTTCTTAAAATAGATTGCTTAATTTTAAAAATTAACTTTTATTTTGTTCCGTCCAACAATCCTTATTTCGATAATTTCAGATTACCGGTTCCGTTGAACTAGATGTTTTGTGTTTTATTAAAAAAAGTGTCTGTTAAGCAGAGTTGTGACAAGTAAAACTTAATTTTGTTGTTATGGAATTAGTAACAGAGTTTAATACATTCGAGCAGATATAAAGATGGCAACATAGTTCGCCGGAACTGGTAATCTACGATTATCAAAACAAGGCTTGATGGATGGAAAACATAAAAGGTAATTTTTACAATTACATAATATGTTTTATGTATACAATCCACAATCCCAGTGGATGTTGCAAGATGTTATAATATTCTGTTTAATACACTGTTTTACTTATAACTTGCGCCTAAAAGTTATCATTCTATTTTATTAAATAATTCTTTGAATCAATATTTCTAAAGTGTTAGAAAAGGAGTCCATATAGTTACAAATCTATAAATCAGAAGTGGTATATTGATATCCATATTGTAGAAAGCAGTTTGCCTTCAGAGTTGGAGTTGACATGAATTAAGGGTGTGCTATACCCCCACACCATGGTGTGAAACAATCCAGGACGAAACAATCCTATACAGTCATCTTTAATGTAAAGTATTTTTCATCGAATTTTGAAGGTAATCGTTTGTAATTTGCAGGGAATCGTTCTTGAACATCTAAATTATAATTCATAGATGACAAAAATAGTAAATTATAAAATTTTATTAAATATATTTGCACGAAGACGTTAAACACAATTTGGTTATCTACCATCTATTTTGTTATCTATTCATTGGACCTTTCTGAAATTTTAAATGTGTGCACATGAAGGAAATTAAAAAATAAGAACGCCATTAGTAAAAACGTAAGTGTATTCAAGCGACATTCTAGTAGCGCTCGAGCGCCTTACCAATGCAATGTCACACAAAGGCCAAGGTTTACTCCGCTCACTGAATTCGATGCATTTTCTCGAGGTATTGTACACCCTTAAATAGGCCGAGCATTCGTATTGAAATAACGTCTTAATGAATAGTCTCTACTCCTTTTTCACATTATAAGTAACAAAAATCAAAATTACTAAGTACAATTTATATTACATTTTTAGGAAAATATATTTACTATAACCTTTAATAACTTTAGACTTGTAAGTTTTATCTAATCAGTATATATACACTTATTTTAACGGAAGTATTAAGTAATATGTACAATGAAAATACGAATGTGACAATAAACTGAAAACAGATTTATACACTACAACATGACTTGTTTCCTAATTTCCAGAAATAACACCGATAGTAAATTCAAATTGTTTTGTAACCACATTTTAGTTTTAAACTCTATTGCTACTGTATTTGTTAAGTATGAATTTAGTCTAAAAAATAAACAATTTATCGACACGTCGCAAACGTTTACGAGAAATACTCGTTTGACTTTCAAACTGCTATCGAGTAATCGGATTGCTGTGTATGGTTGGTTGGTCGCGACCACAAACTGGATCGTATTCCTAACTTTAATTTTTTGAGCGTGTCTATATCACATTCAGCTTCGCTGAGCTCTGAACTTTGGCTGGGAGCGCCTCTGAATGATGTTTCTGCTATTGAGAGAGAAGTTCGCATCGACTTTCCAGGTGAAAGCCACCTGAAATAAATTCAAACTGGTTATTTATTGATGCGAATATATATATATATATATATAATGAAGGTTGTGGAAAGAAATTTCAATACTTCAACGGTATTTAATGTAATAAATACATAAAAAATACTCTGAATTCAATATAGAGTTAGTTCTAACTGTAGCCTACCTGTAGTGACGTAATCAGAACTGAAAGAAAATTTAGTGGTAATTGTGCAGATGAGGGTGGCCAGAGGTATTGGGAAATTTTACTTATATTCTGAAACTACACCTTAAACAGACTATACAAACTGAAACAATTTTCGCGAGAAATATATATTGTAGAAAATTAATTTTATTACAAGAAAAAGGAAACTAAAAAAAATACAGGTTAAGTGCATTAAATTTTTCCATGTTTGCACCAAACAAAAGAAACTAAACACTTCACTGACAGTAAAAAGGTAAATTATAAAAATATACTAAACAAAATTAAGGAAAAATATTAAAATATATATGTGAAAATATTTATAATTCTTACAAAACTAGGATCGTTTAAAACGACATTGAATGCAATCGAATCTTAAAAACGTAATCTTGACAACGTTGTCGAATTGAACATTACGCCCATACAAACAATATTGAACGTAGAAGGTGTGTCATCTGTGAGAAAATACCGAAATATGAAAGAAAAAACTACATTTTGACGGTTAACTGATGGAAGAATATTTATTTAACAAATTAACTTGAATGATAAAATAATGGCTGTTACCTGTTAGCTATATTAATAATGTTATACACAGTATTCTCAGATTTAAAATAATTACATTATTATTTATAGATCTATTGCATACGAAATCGATATCTTTTACCATTTCGACTCAAATATGTTTCAATTTTAGGGTACTTAATGTTTACAAAACATGTTCTAAATTATTACTAACTAAAGCACTTTAACTAAAAGTAGATATTTATTAAATGAACTTCACTTGAAATTTAAAAAATAGTATGCAGTTTACGAACAAGTTAACATGATACAGCCACAGAGCGTGGACTGTGGATACCGCCCAAGAGCGCATTGAGTGAGCGCCGGCCGCAAATTTCTTTTACACTTACCGTTTACCGTATCGAAAAGAATCAAAAAGTTCCATAAACCTTGTTTAACTGTTTACAACTTTCTCACAGGTTGTAGCTCTCTGACTAAACAGAACGTAAAGTAGTAGGCGACTTTTAATTTCATGTCAAGTTTTTAAATGTGTAAAATTTTTTGAAGATTTTTTCAAGATTACATAAATACTAGAAATGGAAAAATTATAAATCTAACTTTGTTAACACCAGTAACGTCTTTTCTAACAATGTGCAAAGTTTCGTAAGATTTCATCAACGTTTAGTTGTTCAAATCGTCGTGTAAGTGAAGTGCCGTCTTTTAAAAATGAGCGCTCCCGGACCACTGATTTCGCTTTCTATCACTCATCATGGCCGCCGAGCCTGATGAAAATGGCTTCACTATCCGTCTCATACTGGATAGCACTCTGTGGTCTCAGTACTGAATGGCCTTGCATTGCGGGTTTCGTGCCTTCAGCTTGAAGGGATTTTAACCTAAGCTGTCTAATATGTCTATGTTATCTCTGTTGTTAACAATGTAAAACCGGCAAAATTTTTGTCTTTAGTAGACTTAAATAAATATTTTGATTTGTAAACAATAACATCGGCCTTTTATATTTGTATACTCTAATATTTTTACGGAAATGAAGATTGATTAGGAGAGAGGCACTTGGATCTGAGTAGGATAGTGAGGGCTGCAGTGACATATACGTCATAATGTAAGACAGAGATAGAATTAGACAAGCATAAGTCCTCAATAATTCGAATTTATGGATGCCTTGTAATTGCACCAATAATATTTAAATAATCAATAGTCAACATATCAATTTCATGTCAATTAATTTTGATAATGTCAATTAAAGGAATCAATGTAATATGTAATACCACATGTTTGAATCCTATACAGTAAGCCATTTATTTCATTGAATTTTGTTTGTGTTTGGTTTCACCTATCCTAAAAAAACTGTTGGTTGTCAGGAATAATTATCTAATTTTAAATTTGCCAAGTTGGTTGCTATGGTACTAAATGTAAATGCTTTTAAGAAAGGTGTTTTAGTTCAGTACAACCCTAACTTAAAATCGTGTTAAGTTTTTAATCCAAATCAGCAGTTTTATTTGTATTATGCAACAGCCGTTTTGATTATAATAGAGTAAACGTTTCTTGTTTTCTTTGTTTTAGCTTTTATTTTGTTAACCTATTCTAAAAAGAAACTGTTGGTTGTGAAGAATAATTAACTGATTCTAAATTTGGTAAGTTGGTTGTTACGTAATGAATGTAAATGCGTTCAACAAACATGTGTTGGTTTGGTGTTCCTTCAAATTTACGTATTTTTATATTTAGCATTGTTTGTTTTTCGTTGAAACAATGTCAGTCAGTCAGGACTTCTTCTTTTATGTATGCAGATTGTACGTCTTACTGGCATAGAATGTAATTTTGTAGTACTCAATAATAATATAATAATATATTGCTTATGCCTCTGAATGTATGTCATATCATTTCTCTCGATTATATATACAAATATCAGTTATTCACGCAAAATCTCTGGCCCTACTGCGCATGAGTCAGAATCTGGGTTACTACTACCATATAACCCCACTCCGACAAGTGCCTCTGTCCTAATCAATACTTATTCCCGTGAAATTATTAGAGTGTGTATTTGATTCGCTGCGAGTCACCCACCACATGGGTTGGTGAACTAAGCGAGCAGAAGGTCGAAGTGCTCAATTTTATTTATGGTGTTAATTTTGCTTGTTCAATGCTTGTTTTTTTCTATTCTTTGTGAACATTAATTTTATGTGGCTCACTTTGTGGGATAAACATAAAATTTATTTTAAAATGAAATAAAATAAATTTGAAAATAATTGAAGTACAAAAGTTTAATCATCACTAGGCTCTTACCTCGAACGACCGCCTCGCCTGGGTAAGGATTTCTGTTCAGACATCGGTGAAATATCAGACGACGTACTGGACTGCGCGCCGTGGTAAATGAAATCTGTAATACATACTAAAACCATTAGACAGAGTTATCAAAATAAAATACGACTACATGAAAGTATATATTCCTCCGCCGATTATTTATTTTATGGTAGATTTTGTTTCTACCGTCTTTATATAAATATCATATTTTACTCAATTAAAAAAAAAAATCAATGTCCAATAGATAAACAACCAGATATAGTTAGAATGATCTAGATCACAGCATCTAACAACCATTATGTTTTAGTTCTCAGTATGTTCACAGTACGCAGTTTTGAACTTACAAAGTTGCTAAGACTCTTGAATTGTTCTAAAGATTGTGCGTTTATCTTATCTTATACCTCATAATTGAAAGAAAACTCATTGTAATAAAAGGTTTCATTAAGTACAAATTTATTATTTTTAATGGATATTATTTATGGTTTTCTAACAAGAATTTTCATATTTTAATATAACACTCAAAAATATAAAATCTTCTTAATAATTTAAAGTTATTTCCCTGATTATTCATTATAAATAGAATCTGAAACACGAGAGTATGAATACAAGTTTCATCGTTCTCGCAGCTCGTGCTACTAGCCAACCTAAAACAATCGTCTTTTGTACTCGTGCATTGGATGGTGCTCAAAACAGGGGAACGGTGCGACTTACGTTTTTAGTTTAGCATTACCCTCCGATTCTTCCCGCCAACACAGTCACTGATTGTTCTATGGCCAATTTTATTAAAATCACTCTGTATTTTTAGTTGTATTCATGGCAAAGAAGAGTTTTAAGGTTGTTATCAATGTCATAAAATAATGGCCATGTAAGTTTAAAACCTAGTTTTCAATTTTGAATGTATGAGCCACTGCACTACATTTGAATCCAGGGGATGATATAGGTTTATCCTGTAGACACAAATAAAATACAAATAATATTGTCTATAGACACGTAACTACAGGTAAGTCAAGAATGGTAAATTCTCTACTGTACTACACTTTTCATCGAACCAGCTATTAGGTAGAATTAAATTTGAACGCAGAATTTCACAACTAATACGTTTATTAACTTGAACGCGTTTCAACGTCAATGTCGCCATCTTCACTGACGCACGAGCTTCAGATAATTTGAAAAAGATATGAAATTTGTTTGATGTTTTATCATAATAATCAAAATATAACGTCTATCTATTCTGCATAAGTTATCTTCTCACAAGTCTAGCCCAATATTTATTTACCAACTAACTGTTGAAATTTTAGTTATTGTGTGTTACAGAACTTTTGTTTAAGTTTCAATTATGTTAACAAAAAGAAGAAGAATTATAAAAATACTTATCACTGACTGCGCTTTCCTTTAGCAGCGTCAAGCTGGTTGGAAGACTCTGTTCTGCTCGAAGTCAGCTGATCAGGATCAGATTCCGATTCGTCTGACTCTGCGTCTGTTTTTCTGTTACTTCTTCTTCTTCCTCGTCTAGATTTGCAACTCTGGAAACATTTACAACATCTAATAGGCTTATTAAAAAACATGGGTGTCTAGACGTTATATTATGTAGTTATTTGGGTCCATCAATGATCTCCAGTCAGATGTAATGATCCGTAAGTGTTTCTTGGCTCCGGTTGTTATTCAATATTTATTCGAGGCAGAAACTTTGGTTGTAGCTCGTCTTTACTGGACAGTTTGTAAGAAGTAAGAAGACGTCTTCTTATTCTTCTTAGTACTGGTTTCCTATTCATAAGAAATTCGCATATTATGTAAAATTATTAATTAAACGGATTTCCATTTACAATTATTTGCTGGCGCCAATGGTCGTAGTCAAATAGTGTGCAAATGGTATCATTCATTCATATATGAACATTTTTCTGTTGCCTACTAAAATTTATTTTAGTAATGAGTCATACTTTATATGCTTACGAAAAATAGTTGTTTTGATAAATTGCTGGTAGCAATGTGCATAAACACATTTTTGTACAGAGTCTTAAAGAATTTTAATATTACCAAAATAAAGTAGTATGTAAATGTGTACCTTCTCCATGACAAAATTGAATTTTATGGGTCTAAACGTTTGGTACTCCATCTTGAATGTGACTTTACTTTTAAAATAAATAGAAATTGTTCAATCAACACGAGACTTCAATGCTAAATTTCAAAAGAAAAGCAATGGTGTAAACTGCTCATCGATAACTCAAACTGTTTTGAAGATATTAGCTTTAAAAAATGTAACTAAAATGTTATAGTAGGTGTTTTTTACTTTGATTTACTCGATTAAGTAATATATTTAATGCAATTGTAGCTCTTCTTCAACTTGTGAAAAACACTGAGTGTACAGTGAGATTTTAATAAAATTGCCCAACGTTCCCTATCCTGAGCACAACCCAAGGTTTTGTGTGAGTGAGTGTGCACGAGACGAATTTTGTATATTGGCTAGTAGCACCAAATTGTAAATTGCGAGATCATTGAAACATAAATTCGTATCTTGGTTGATATCTATGAATTAATATTCAGGGAAATTAAATTTCAGTTATTAAGAAGGCTTTTTATTTTTGCGTGTCACCTTACAATGTGTGAAATTATGTTTGAAAACTTTCAAAAAATGCATGGAAAATAATAAATTTGCAAACTTAATAAACATTTTATTAAAAGTAGTTGCCGACGATGTCTTTCAATAATGAGGTAGGAATACGACAGAGAAATATTGCCTTTAGGAACAATTTTAGAGGTTTCACAACTTTTAAATTGAAAAACGGAGTCCGAAACACGTTAGCACAAAGTGTATGTTTTCGTTGTTGGAAAACAAGGTCCTTCAGTAAATAATACAATTAAGTTAGTGCCATAATATCAACAATGTTAAAATAAAGATCATAAATTATTATGTTTAGTAAAAAACAATAAGTAATGAGATTTTGGATGAACATAAATGAGAAAAACTTCAAAAAGATTTGATATAGTTACATGCAGTTTTCACGTAAAAGTTAAAAACATTTTTACTATAAAATTTTCTTCATTAAAAAAAAAATTAGTATCTAAAAAACTGTTTAAATAAATAATTACCAGGAGAAACTCCTGCCTGCTCCGCACGCCAACCATTGAAATCTTCTACATAATAGTGTTAGCTTTTTTTTATAATAAAGGTGTAGGATCAATAAAAACCCCAAAGCTAAGATGGCAAATAATGTTAAATGTTCAAATCAAATTATTTCGCATTATCGACCTTTACATGAATTTCAAATTTCAAATCTGGGTTTAAATGTACGATCGAATGTACTCCACCTCTCCCCCGTACTCTTCATCTTGTTCCATCAACTTTTCGTACTCCGTTCTATTCACTCCTTCTAAAAATGTTCATAAAAAGCCCACTTCTGAATAAAAGTCATTCCCGCCGGAGCACGCACATCTTTGTCAAAATTTTACTTTCCGTATACGCAGAACGATACGGCACGGAATAGACAATTCCCGTCTCCCACGTTAGGAATTATTTCGAACTGGTTAAAACGAAGCATCATTATTTATTATAACATCGATAATTCAATAATTACAAAGCAAACGAATAAAAACCACATACGGTACGAGTGATGCACAAACTTAAAATAACGGTTTTTACACAACTAACATCGATAATTCAATAATTACAAAGCAAATGCACAAAAAACGCATACGGTACGAGTGAAGCACAAACTTAGAATAACGGTGTTTACACAATGAATATCGATAATTCAATAATTACAAAGCAAATGCATAAAAAACGCATACGGTACGAGTGAAGCACAAACTTAGAATAACGGTGTTTACACAATGAATATCGATAATTCAATAGTTACAAAGCAAATGCATAAAAACGCATACGGTACGAGTGAAGCACAAACTTAGAATAACGGTGTTTACACAATTAATATCGATAATTCAATAGTTACAAAGCAAATGCATAAAAAACACATACGGTACGAGTGAAGCACAAACTTAGAATAACGGTGTTTACACAATGAATATCGATAATTCAATAGTTACAAAGCAAATGCATAAAAAACGCATACGGTACGAGTGAAGCACAAACTTAGAATAACGGTGTTTACACAATTAATATCGATAATTCAATAGTTACAAAGCAAATGCATAAAAAACGCATACGGTACGAGTAAAGCACAAACTTAGAATAACGGTTTTTACACAATTAACATCGATAATTCAATAATTACAAAGCAAATGCATAAAAAACGCATAAGGTGCGCATGAAACTCAAACCTAGAATAACGGCCGATACACAATAATTCCAGTTCAAGCCTGCCAACTCACAACGTAACTGAAGCCACGTCCCCAACGAACACTCTGAGCATGACCAGTAGCGGCGACGTCGCGGCGGAGTAATACAGAACGCTAGTTGAATTTTTTGGTGACCCGCAAACGCAAACTAATTGCACCACTCAATAGAAAATTTAATTTCAAATATTTTCCTCGCTTACTACATCGACTTATAACACTGATAGTTCTTGAAATATTTTGGTTTGAACATTGTCATAGAATTTTCAAAATTTTGAATTTATGTAACTGGAAAACTATAAGGGATAGAAGAGTACTGTAAGTGGCGTACATGTTCTAAATTTTTAGCTCTTTCGATTGAGATACTAACCAACCTTGTTCTTCTGATTTTTACTTTGAGTGTTACACACAATAGTCCAGCCGTATCTGGTACCGAGATGGTTCACTGCAGACACTCATCCAGATTTCAAATGGGATGAGGAGCTGTTTAAATATAGCATATCCTCAACATGTGCAATACCCAGACACCAAAGTGAACGAGTGGGCCTGGAGTGCACAAACCAAATGGTACCATTTTTAGTTACACTGCAAACACCGAGGTCTTAACTAAGTAAGGCCATTAGGGTTCCGGCTTCGTTCCGCTGTCGTGACACTTCCGTACCGGATTACAAAGATCTACAGAAATTTTTTAATTTTGAAAATTTGGAGACCAGTGATTGCAAAATAAATATACACATTCATTGGCATTCAAGTTCGATGATGGCGCCAGTAAACTTTGTAAGTGTAAACCCTCTGGTGTTTTAATTTGTTAAAACTTTAAAATTAAAAAATACGGTTTGTTAGAGAAAGTTATAGAAAGACATATGTGCGCAGTATACAAAATACAGGTTTTAAAATAAAGTGGGTTTTTTTTTATATAAATGGTAAAATTGTAGTTGTTTGAGTTTTTTTATTGCATGTGGTATAAAGGGCGATTCCGTAATGCGCGGAGATAATTCATGGAGCGGTCAAAATAAAGAAAAGCTTCTAAATGTTCGGAAGAGCTGCTTTTACCAACTAGCCACCATTTTGATTTTTACTAAATAATTTATATCTCTAGAACGACTTAACCGATTTAGTTGAAAACTTACAAGTTACTCATCAATGTAATAGAGAAAAATAATCAACTTGTTCCAATCATCCGTTTAAAAATGTCGCCCATTTTAAATGAAAATAACTCAAACACTGTACATTTTAATGAAATACGACTTGAGTACATTTTTGTAATCCGTTTAATTTTTTATCGAATGGTATAATACGTCTTTACATTGGTGAGTATCGTGCAAAAAAAAGACCACATCATTACAGAATCATCCTGAGTATTAACAGAACTAAGGAAAGATACCAACAAGACATTTTATTTATACCTCGTTTAGAGATCACGTAATGTCTATTTTTAATATTTTTATTTCGTTTATGTATCTTTTTCTTCATTAACTGTAATTGTATTTATTTTACAACCAAAAATATTGACTTTATTAAAATATGTTCGTTTTGGAAAAAAAGCATTAGTAAACTATTGGTAACATGTAAATTTCAATTCGTGTTTTTTGACTTACACCTGGAGGAGGAGGGGATGCACACCCTTCGGTCATCGCCTGTTCATGGTACATAAAGCTATGTAGTAAAGTATTGTTTGGGTCTGAAAGCTGAAATGTTGCGTACGGTGAAATGTCCTCAGAAGTTTCTGGAAAAAAACGGATTGAAAAGTAATTTAGTGACAACTGTAATGTATTGATCTTTTTTATTTCAACATACGTCTACTTGATTTCTAAATCATTATTATGTTTGATGTATGTGCTGATTGTTTCGTGTATTTTATCGATATTTTGCTGTCAGTGCATCCGTCTGTGTGGCCAGAGTCGATTATCAATTATAACTTATTTTTTGACATGCAAAGTGGATTATAAGCACTCAAACCACCCAGATGTACACAGAATTTTATTTCTCTCTATTGTATATACAAAACAATTTCTATCATTCACGCAAAAAATCTGGCCATACTGCGCACACCAATCAGTAACTAAAAGGATCCAGGTCACCCACCACTCAACCCAATCTAACTGTCTCAGAGTATACAATAATTTGTTTGCATTTGCATTATCGCGAGTGCAGATGTGTAACGTTCGAAAAAAGCTTTGAGTTGCCGCTAGGATTGGTGAGGGAAGCGATTAGGGAGGCGTAGCACTCTAGTTTTACACTCATAAATAATGTACGATGGATGATAACATTACCTGGTATTTTGTCAGAACTCGCTTGCAATGCCACCTTGTGTATAGTGGCGTAGTACCGCTCTCGTTGAGCTTCTGCATTCTGCTGGTTGTCGAGAGTTTCTTTTAGTGGCCGAGGAACTCCTAGGACATAATTACCAAAAGTTATAAACACAAAGATTATAAAGTCTGTAAATAAAGTAATGAGACATATTGTTTTGCAGCCAAAGTTACAACATATGGTTAGATGAACGGATGATTTATACTATGAGTTAATATTTTTAGTTTATTGTTGCCACATGAGACGTAAATAATCTTTTCGTGAAACGAATTTTTCTTGTGGGTTACAAAATTGAGTGATGCTAATTATGAGCAATTTTGTACAGTCAAGTTTTATGTTAAACTTGGTGGAAATGCTACTGCATCTTTGCAAAATTGAAAAGGGCTTATACAGATGACTAGCACAAGTTTTAAAATGTTTTAAAGCATTTTCATATATATATCTGTGAATTTTCTGGAAGACCGTTAACGTGAAAAAGCGACGACAATGTTGAGTGAATCAGAGACCAAATGTTGGTGCAGTATGACCAGCAATATCAGAATGATTGGAGAACAGTTGAGTTGAATTTGAATCACAAACAGTCCATCAAATTTGATGTGAAAAGTTCGTGCAAAATCGGTCACGAGAAACCTCACTGTTGGAAACACAACATGGTGGAAGTGTGCCTCGATATAGGGCGAATTGAAAATAATGATCTTGGTTTTATAAAATTTGTTATTACTGGTGGTGAATCGACACAGAAACAAAACGCCAGAGCAAGGAGTGCAAACTCATGACGTCCCAAAAAAGCAAAAATTAGTAAATCAAAACCATTCTAATTTGTTTCTTCGATAGTAATGGCATTAACATAAGTCCTGGGTTTGCCTACAGGACTGGCTGTAAATTAATATGTTTAACGAGACTGCGGACAGAGTTGTTCAGGTGGGACCAGCCATCAAAGACATCTGGATGGTGCAACATGACAACGCAACTGATCATTCTGCACTCTCAATTAATGAGTTATAGGCAAAGAAAGACATTCATATAGTTTCTCAACACCCTTATTAACCTAACACGAGTTCCTGGAACTTTTTCATATTCCCGAATTTAAAAATACACATTAAGGGCACCATTTTACGGTTTCTGAGTTCCGACACTGCTGCGATGAGTGGGAAACCCGTTTGAAGCGTTGCGTAGATATTCCAGGGCGGTAGAATCCATGTATAGTTATATTGTAAATAAAATGTTTTTCCTAACCAGTCTTATTACTTTATTTTACATACTTCTTATATTTACGGTGAAGCTAGAAATTAAACTAAAATATTAAAAATGTGGGAAAGAACACACTACGTTACAAAAGAGCGATTATACAAAATACTTCAATTATGAACTTACTTGTTTTTCTGCATAACACAAAAGCAGTTGCTGCACCGACAAGAGTGATCATAGTAACCAGAAGTGGAAGTAACAGTCTAGCGTCAGTGTAAAAAGGATGAGCCAACTGCCCTCTTCGGATAACTTCTGTCGGTGGTAGTTCTGAAAGTATGTATATTTAACTTTTACTAAAGTATAGTTTGACTCTGACCATCGGAAAATGTAATTAAAATAAACGCAAACAAATATTATGATAGTAAATTAACGCAAAAACTCTTGTTCTAATGCTCGTGCATTAGGATCCAGGTCACCGCTATCCCATCACCATACCCCGACCCAAGTGCCTCTGTCCTAATTAAAACTCTGGTCTAATGCGCATCAATCAGGATTCAGGTCATTGCTAGCTCCCCAGCTCTACCCCGATCTACGTGCTTCTAGACTTATCAAAACTCTGTACATGCTTCAGGATCCAGGTCACTGCTACCCCTTCCACTTTACCCCGGTCCTCACTTGGACTAGATTTTTGATTAGGACATATGCACTTTGGGGGGGGGGGGGGATGGTGGTAGAGTAGCGGTGATCTGGATCCTGAAGCATGCTTAGTATTGCCAGGGCTTTAATTAGAAAAGTGGCACTTCACTGACCTAATCAAAACCCCGGCCCAACTGTACATGCTTCAGGTCACCTCTACCCCCGCCACTCCAGATACAAATAAAAAAAAAAAATATATATTTTCATTCCTTTTATTACGATACGGAAAAAAACAAGATTTAGACAAAATATAAACCACATAGCGCACTTTAACAACAATACAATTTAAAATATGGAAGTATAATACTTGAGCTTAAAGGCACAACAACAAAAACAAAAGAAACAATATTTTAAAATCCTAAAAATTAAAGATAAAAACAAAACAACAATACGTTACACGAAGAACGAAAAAGAATAAACTATCTCAGCCTCCATAGGTCTGTCCATTATGTGGCAGCATATTTCGAAAGATTTATTTAACAGAGATCAACGGGTTGTTAGGAGCAGGTAAATTTTCTATTAATTACAAGTTAATTAAAAACTAAATACCAATTTTATTAATATGAAACTTAGTTTAAAATTTTGACAATTAAAGAGTTACATTTATAAATCTAAATATATGTCGTTAAATAATTTTCAAATGCGTAACATACAAGCTCTCTTTCATTTACATTTATACACATACATACTTTGCTACAAGTTTAACAACACTTAAAAAACACAAGTATTCAAAAACCTTCCATACGCTTATCACACTGCCTCTATCGTAATCAAAATCTAGGTCACTGCTACGCCATCACCCTACCCTGATCCAAGTGATTGTCCTAATCAATCGTATTTTCCGTTAATTTTTGAGCTAACTAAGCACTATGCCAAATTTGGTTCTGATCCGTTAAACGGTCTGAACATACATGGCGAACACACGTACTAAATGGATCATACATACCCATTAACTTTTATTTTTTATAGATAAATTCTTTAAATATTTTTTGTCACTATTGTGTGTGTAAATATGTATTTATTCGTGTACAAACTGACCTTATGTACACTATTTATAAACAAAATACATTATATAAATAAATATATTTAACATAGCATAAATATGTGTTTTAGAAGTCAAAGATTTTTCTTTATTTATTTACGATTAAATCTTTATGTTAGTCTTACCTCCGTCTTTCGTAAGAGTAAAGAATTGAAATTCCGCCGTGGAAGAGCCAGCAATGTTGTGCGCCTCAACTTGCACTTCGTAGTCTGAAGACGGCAGTAGGCCCGTCACAGTGAACCGGCGTTGGGGCTTCAAGTTGTTTGAAACTGAAATTAAGTTGTATATAATAAAGTACAATAGCTTTTATTTTCCGTCAGTGAACCTCTTTTGTAAAACTTGTTTAAAGCTTTCGACGCGTTTCGAGATATTTATTTCATCTTCAGAAAATCCCTCTATGCATGGAGGTCGTCAAAACCTTAATTACAGGCACAAACACATAACACACAACACATTTAAAAAATACAGTAGGTAGATACGCATCTACATAGAAAAATGAATTCATTAATTGTATATTTCGTGTAAAACCCAACATCAACCACACTTTTTACAAGCGAGTTGTCAATTGTACTGACATAAAATTTAACAATGATGAAATAAACATTCTAAACAAAGGTTTAAAGCACAACTTTTCCCAAAAAACACGGAAAAAGAGCATAATTTCCGATATTAAATGCTGAATGTTCAACAAATGTAATATACAATGCCCACATTAGAACTTTCACAAGACATATCGTTAGTAAAAAAATCAACTCAACATTTCATAGAGACTCACCCAAATTTCACACAACTAATAAACATTACGCAACCAGACAAGGGTTGAATATGTTCTCAATAGCATTAAGAATAAATTAATGACTAATGATTTCATAATGACAAAGGCCGATAAGGGACAGTAGATTGTAGTTAGTTACGTGAACAAAGGACTACACAAACAAAGTACACGGGTTTATAGCAAACAACCTTATCAGCTTTATAAAGTACGATCCCACTATCAAGTTCCACACTGAAATTAAAACATGTCTGAATAGCATTGACTTTTTATTTACCAAGAACGAAATAAGATTCTTAAAAATGATGGACCCCAAAGCCCCCTCTTTGCGGGGCTTACCTAAAATACACAAACCCAATATTCCAATAAGACCGTTTGTTACACCATCACTCCGTCATACAAAATTGCCAAAAAATTGGACAGACTATTGAAAAGTAAACTGAAATTCATCAATAATTACAGTATAAAAACAGTATGGAATTAGTGGATTTATGCAAAGATTTAATAGTTGAGAAGCATCACATCATGGCCTCATTGGACATAGTTAAACTTTACACTAACGTTCCCATTGTTCTCACGTTAGATTTAGTGAAACAGAACCTCACAGATTTTTCAGATTTGAGCCCTAAAGCTATAAGCGAACTCATAAACTTACTGAGCATAATACTTCAACAGAATTACTTTTATTTCAATTAAAAATTATTATATTTAGGAAGAAGGACTCGCAATGGGTTCTCCATTGTCGAGCACACTGTCCGAAGTTTATTTGAACCACATTGAGAACGCACACATTTTTTCATCAAGTAACAGACACGCAGATAAAATAATGTTTTACCGGAGATATGTCGACGACACAATTTTATTTTATAAAGGTAACAACCGACAATATTGACAAAACATCTTAACACTATTAGTCCTAAATAAAGTTCACCTTGGAAACGGAATCAGATGGGAAATTGAATTTCTTAGACTTATCATTAGAAAAACAAGGCAATAAACTCGATTTTTCAATATTTCGTAAATCGACCGCCACGGACCACACTATCCACGCCACTTCCTACACCCCTATGGCCCATAAAATGGCAGTATACTACAGTTTGGTACACATACTTTTGACAGTAACTCTTAAACCGGGGAATTACAATGAGGAACTGTTAACAATCAAACACATTGCGTTAGCTAATGGTTACTGTAGTGCCATTGTCGATAAAATCATACACATAGTAGACAAATGATACGCAATATTGACCCAGAACAGACGTTTTACATAACACCATTAAACGAGAACTGAAAAAACAGAACATAACAGTCGCTAACAGAACGTCCAACAAATTATTGGAAAATCTCTTGCAACCACGCAACAAAAATAGTCAAGATTCACTCTTAACCGGTGTCCATAAGTTAAAACGATCCGACTGTCCCAAATTTTACATTGGACAAACGGGCCGTTCTTTCAAAAAAAGATATTCTGAACACATCCCAAAAGCCACCATGGGAATACAAAATCAAAGTTCACTGAATACCTTGTAGAAACCAATCACAACATTGAGAGCTTCCAATGTAGAAATATTAAATATATGTAAAAAAAATTTATTTATGAACACTGTTGAAGAATTACATATATATAATGCATTTAATAATGTTCTCAACGACAAACTTAAATATTGATCTAATGTATTGTTCAACTCCATTGAGCACCTTAATTCATTCAAGCGCGGTAAACCAACAGGCCTAAATACTTCTGCAGTTTGTCAAACGGGGGTAGGATGATAACCAGTTCCGCCTTTACATTCAGTCGAGTCGTGTCCGTTGGCCAACGATGTATTGTACTTAAGTGTTTTTACTTCCTCACTATACTTAAACTATGCGAGAAAGTATAGTGATCGCAAAAAATCGATGTTGAGATTTTTGTGGAAATATTCGTTTTGGGACCCCCTGAGTCCAAACAAGTGGTTTTTACAAAATGTCTGTCTGTATGTATACAAAGCTAGAGCGAAAACTATTCGATCGATTTCAAACAAATTTGCACCAGACATGTCAAGTAGGCTTGTATAGATGCACGATAAACGGGTTTGAAAATTTTTGAAAAACAACCTCCCCCCCCGATTTGGCAAAAAAACCCCCAAAAAATCTGTTATTATTTTTTATAAAAAACCGGCTCTAACGATTTTGATAAAATTTGGCTTATTTGTAGCCTTTAATGTACCCTACCATATGCAGTAAACCGCACCTTTCTAAAATTCTCGTTTAGCTAATAATAATAACTGATTTTTGGGGATTTTTTGGCCATAAAGTCGTTTTTTTCAAAATTTGTCAAAACCTTTTTTCGGGCATCTATACAGCCCTAATTATTGTCGTGTTTGGTGCAAATTTGTTCGAAATCGATCGAATAGTTTTCTCTCTAGATAATAATAATAATAATAATAATAATCTATATATTTAATTCCGTAAGCCCAAATTTGAAAATGAAATTCAGAGCGAACGGTAGGTCGTAGGAAGCTGGGAGAGGTCTCATTTTAGAGGTCTGGGCATGAAGTTTTGGGGAAAAATATTCATTTTTCTTAATTGTGTCCCAAAAGTTTGTTACGGAATAAAATAAGTCCCATTTAAATAGCATGGGCATATACAGGTGTAAATCAGGTGTAACATTTAAAGAAGAAATAAATATTCGTTTAACTTAATAATATAATATAACAGCTGATTTCACCCATCATCTGTAATACGCAAACAAAACCTAGCGCAGATTATACTTTGGGGTTATGTTTACAACTTCAATCAATATAAGTATTGCGAAGATAATTTTTTTCTAAATATGAGTTAAAGAACTAATGTAGCCTATAATACGTTATAAGATTTGTATTGAGGTTATAAACTGTTATATAAATACTTTATTTTATTATCAATATAATATATTTATGTATCCAAGTTTATAGAAGTTTATGTACACATTCGTTTAACTTCGGAAACATTCGTACATCTTAGTATAACATACAACCATATTCCATTAATAATTTCTTCATTATCAACTCCTATAAAAGCGAGTGTACGTGGAGTAACATTTAAAAAAGAAATGAATATAATAATAATAATAATAATATTTATTAGTTAATCTCCTAATTTAATAAATCCCCTCTCCTACCCCACCTACAATTATGAAGTCACAGTGAATCTCTTTAATTTAAATATGTTTGTGAGAAATTATGTACCAGTTCCCGGTACCGTTTATTATATTTGACTTGATAATGGAGACCTGAGCTCCGAAATCGATTGTCCCATTGTATAAGGACTAAATTAGGACTGTGGATGGAAATAAAAAGGTATGTAACCAAGTTTTATTATTTAAAAACTGGTTTCAAAATAATATGTAAACATTGAACTTATCTGTACTCTGGAATAAATAGAAATAAAAGAGATAAGGATCGTTGACATGTGTCAAAATGAATGAAAACAATTTTGAAAAAAATACATGAAAATGTTTATAAATCTTACAAACGTGGATCAGTAACATATCAACATTAAGAAGTTGAATGCGATCAAATGAATCAAGAACACGTAAGCTTGACAACGTTGTCATATTGAACACTAGATGGCCCAAACCGGATTTGCACTGATAGACAAATCAAAGTTAAATGTATATTAACAAAAAATATATATCAAAAATATATTATACTATGTATTTCTTATGGGCATTTTCATTAACGTTTTTGTAACACTAGTGGGTGGCGTGATATCCGAGAGAAAATACCTAAATACTCAAGGAAAAAATGCATTTTGTCGAAACTTTACCTACCACAAAATAAGGTAAATTATTTGTTTTATATACTGTTATCAATTACGTTATTTTGTGTAACAGAATTGCAACCTCTAAAACATAGCCTGAGTTTTTTAACTTACAACCTCTAGTCACAGAATGTTTGGCAACACTTCTTAAGCCGGCCATACACGTAACGATTTCTCGTACGATTTAACTGGTTCAGTGAAATTGTACGATGAATCGAAGTGGTATGCCGAATGCATTGGCCGATCTTCTAGCTTACGCAAACTATCTAATCATATTGAAAAATCCATTCCGATTAAATGTGTAGTTTTGCTTACCCTAGCGTGTGTGCCTAACTCCGCTGTCAGCCAGATAAAGGTAAATTTTACTTTGTAAGTGTTTCTGAATATATGCGTATTTCGCTTTCTTTTAGTTGTCGAGTTGCATTGTAAATTTTTTGTATTTCAAAATGTGGAAATGACAATGCGATAGCTCAATCAATATACTAAAGAGTTTATTGACTTGTAGAAATCATGACCTTGTCTAAAGCGTGTAAAAAGGAAGGAGTATCACGTCCGTTCATTGAATGATGCTATTTATGAACAATTGCTGAAGGAATGTTACTGAAGTTGAAGGAATTGTAGCCTCTAGCAACAAGCAATCAATAGGCTAATTTAAAAATTAATAATATGAGAACGTGCTATCTTCGAGAGCAGAAGAAATATGAAGCGTTAAAGTCAAGAGCTTCAATTGACTCGTTCTCGGAAAATCGGAGTGTTAGATCGTAACGTGTATGAGAGAACTGTGCAGATTGCCATCGAACGATTGATAGTTCGTCGAATTATCATACGATAAATCGTTAAGCATATAGCCGGCCTTTTTCTAAAAAAGGTCTTCAGCTGACGCTATGTTTTTAGTTGCTAAACATAAATTTGTTCTAGCACTTCATACTTTCAGAAAAATCTGGCAACGCTGTATATCATCTCAGCAAAATGGATGTCTGTTGCCTATGTTAAATCGCCTATTCAAGTTTTCTTGTTTGTTCTGTAATACTTGTTTTAGATTGTTTAAATTTGATTTTCAATCAGTGACGTGTATATTTTCTCTAAATTAAAAGAAAACGTAAGTTGTATGCCTTTTTATTAGTATTTCTGGTCACCCACAGCTGCACTAATACAGCAATTTTCTTTATCCACTCTGAGTCTTTTCTGACTACCTTGTTTAATATAACTAAATGTAAAAATACAAATTACTGTATAGGCCTACATTACGTAAAACATAACAAATTCGTTTAATGGATGGTTTAGTAGATTATTCAGATTTTAAGTACATACCTACTATCCAGACCACGTTGTTTGAAGGTCTGTACCTAACCACAAAGTAAAGCAAAGGACATCCATTGTCCGGCCAGACATGAAGACGGAGGAGTACTGAAGTGGAGTTTGGCGTTATGAAAGCAGACGAAGAAGGAACTCCTGGGTATTGACCTTGAGTTCTAACAGATAGTGTAGGACTCGGGGGGGAACTCCCCAGACGGTTGTGAGTGGTTAGGTATATATGGTAGGTGCTACCACAGAATAAACCCTGCAATGAAGAGGAATTAGTTAATATTTCGCTTTATTGTAAACATTACAGGTTATGTAATTATTTTTACAACGATCTTTGGCTCAATTTATTTTACGATAAACACATTAATACAAAAATATTAATAGAATACATTATTTTCTAATATCTGAAGTCGAATCGCAATAATCCTAATTTGGCTTTAATTTTCATTCTAAATTCAGATAGTATCATTCGAAGAAGATAAAAAAATTGCTCAATATTTAATTCACTTTTTAAAGTTTAAGTTTTGAAAGTTCTCTATATTTTTCGCAATTATTTAAATACCCTAAAGATGACAATAAACTATTTTTATTTGATGCCAGCTGTCGTAATTTTCAACTAATTTCGTGATTTTCTATTGGTTTATAACGGTCTATAAACATCGTATATCAATTTTCATTAGGCCCATCCGTTCTAAATTTTTTTAAATTGTTTTATAGTTATGGATAATTTGGTCGTTATTACAGTTATTTTATAACTATTATAATTATTATTAATATCTCATCTTGAAAATTAAAATCATATAAATTCAAATTGTATTATATTTTTATTGTTTTAGTTACCTAGTAACAGAAACTCTCACATTTCCATGGTGATGCATGGTTTCCAGGGTGCTAGTGTAGGCCTACATAGTACCATTATTGTTGTAAAACAAACTTTAAAATTATATTTTAAATTTTCTTAATTATGTAAAAAAAACTTATAATTTTTCAAAATTATTTTTATAGAAGGATTTTATAATACTACAACTTTTTTATTACAAAATGCCCCACTTGTTGGGCGTCAATTTACAATACTACAGCTTTTTTCTTGTTAGAAATGCTACACGTTGCGGCGTTAAATTACAATATACAACTTTTATATTTGTATCTCTCTTTCTTTTCAAATTGAATAGCCCACGTTGTGGAGCCAAATTACAATATTACTTTTAGATAACTGATGTAATTCAAAACACAAGTTTACAATTTTAACAAAATTATTTAATTGAGAAATCAAAATTAAAATAGATTTATACAATTTATCCACAAAATAAGTTATTTCAAATCAAATGTTCGTTATAATTTTCTTATAACACTCTTAATCTCGGGGGGTTAGTGCCGACTCTTCCCAATATTATTATTGAAACAAAATTAATTATTAAAAAATGTTATTAAAGATAAAATATTAAAATTGAAAAAGGGGAAATGAAAATAGTACAATAGGTAAAGTGTAAGTGTATGTAGGTGTATGAATGAAAGTTATAGAGAGGTTAAATTTATATTATTTGTCCAAAAATTCTTCTTATAGCTATATTTATAATGTCTTTCAAATTTTACAATGTTCAAGTTCTCACTAAATGATGGTTTGAAATATAGCGTTAATTGTATAAGTAACTATATGGATAGGTCTCACCCAGTTTATAACTTCTTCTTCTTATTATTTTTATTATAAATTATTATTATTGATTACTGCACTTCACTTTATATAATAAGACAAGTTATTTATGTAACGTTGATAAAGTTTTAACACTGGAAAATCTTCACTTTGGATCGTCTATGGGAGAGCTCTGGTCATACGTCTACCTTCTTGGGCGTCTATTCAACAATTAAAATTGCCTGGAATCCAAACTGGCTTGCTTTGGGCCTTCAGGAAATGGTACATAAGGCCTGGTGAATGTCGTATCTTCTGGGGTTTTGATTGTTGTAAGTGTATGTAGAAAGTGCAAGAAAGTGTATTTTAAAATGTTGTGTATTTATTTGGTGTCGTTTTAACTAAATTTTAGAATAATTTCGTTTTACAACTAATATTGAATGATAAAATTAAAGAGAAATTGATTAAATAAGAAATTACATGAAAATACCAAAAATAGCTAATTGTACAAATTATTCTCTAGCATCTACTATTTACAACTAAAACTATACATTTGGCTTTTTGAAATTAGATTTCCGCGGTGCGAGCGATCACGTGACTGTGGGCGTGGCTTGATAAATATGGCCAACACATATCTGGCTTTAGCCGGTGTTTTGTTGACTTTCGGAGAATTATTACGGCTTAACGGTATTTCCTTTGAGATTTTACCAAAGACATTTTAGATGTAGAATCTTTCATTCTATCTGATGGTGTTGTTCATTTTTTTATTTAAAATTTGGTTCTCTTTGGATTGATGATTATAATTCTGATATGGCCTAGATTTTAGTATACGGTCTAGTTGCAAATGGATTTAAAAAGTAAATTTCGGTCGACTGCTTGGTGATTGAGTTAATCTTATAATTTGGATGGATTGGTTGGTTAATTTAGATAAATTTTGATATGGGAAAGATAGGGATACGAGGTCGAGAAATATTATTAATTATGTAAAATGTTATCGAAAGTCGGGGTTTAAAATATTGTTAATTTATTGTTTACGATTCTGTCCGCTAGATGTCGTCGTTCGGATTGTTTATGAATGGTTTTGACTATAAGTTTTCTGTCTCGCAGTCATGCGTGTTTGGTTAAAATGCAGTAATGTATGATTTTTTTGACTGATTGATATTTTTATGATATATTTTGAATTGTTACAATTTTTATCTCAATCTTTATCAACATGTGGTGACAATATGTTTATCACAAAAGTTTAAACATACGTAGCATAAATTATACGTAATACTATAATACCAGAATTTAAAAATATAAATACAATAATATATAGCTACAAGCAATAAAAATATGTACCTAGTCAAAAACAATAATACCTAGCCACAAAAAATAATATCTAGTTACATGCAACAAAATATAGTCACAACAATAATACCTAGTGATAAACAATAATATCGAGTTACAAAAAATTTACCTAGTTACAAAAATAATAATAAATAGTCATAAACAATAACACCTAGTCAGAAACACTACTATCTAGTTACACGTATTAAATAGTCACGAACAATAATATCTAGTTACACATAACGAAAAGAAGCATCAAAATAACACTAGGGCAAAAAATAATTTCGTGTTGCCTCGGTATCGCTTAAATATAGCTTCGAAAACTTCTGATTTTGTGGGGAGAAAATTCTTAAATAATCTTCCATTGTGTATTAAATAAATTGAAAATTCATTAGTATTTGAGAGGGCATTGAAAGCATTTCTGTTAAAAAAGGCTTATTATAGTATTCAGGAGTATTTAGATGATGACTTGGGTAATTTTAATGATTTATAAAATGTTGATATGTATTTGATGTTGTATGTATGAGAACTTTTATAATAATCTTCTGTTTATGTTTTAAAAAATGTATAGTTGTAATTGTGATTTTAATCATAGGGTTATGAAATTTATGTATGGTGTTATTGCACTGTGTATTATTGTGTTTGTGTTTTGTTATTATGGCTTATGTTGAGGACAATGTCACCAGTTTTATAGCTCTTGCTATATGTAAAATGTTATGTGACAATAAATAAATAAATAAATAAAATAATAATATACAGGGTGCCACCATAATATTTTAAAATAATAATATTTTAAGTGTGCCACCATTGGTAAATCAGAAACGACAAGATTTACAGGAAACTTTAAATGGGGGACTTCACCTCTTTTTTAGTGACCATTAAAAATGTGAATTTGAAATTTCGAAAATATGCCACCATTTTCCAATATGGTGGCCAACTTTCGAATTTCTTGTGGCAACCCTTATTTTTTATGACGGATTTGGATTTTAATGCAATTTTAAGACTTTTTTATTCTTGTTGTTTTTTTTTTGATAAACTTAACCGTTTAGCCGCTAGGAGCGCTGAAAGCTTCAGAAACTCTTTTTCAACAATTATTAAAGAGGCTTATTTTCAATTTGCAAACAATAAAATTTAACTCAAAGTGCAATGTGTTTTACAATGGAATGTTAAAAAGCTGTTACAATTTCATAAATACTTTATTTTATACAAAAAACCTACTTAAATTACTGTTAAAAAAATCGCTAACGCAACCACTGTGTATTGTGTAAGAAGATGTATTTATGTGCTCACGCTTGTATTTTTTATGAAGATAGAGGACACTTTGAAAACCTGCTTTAAGTCATAATTAATTAATTTAAATTAATTAGTTTTTCGTTTTAAGTTAAAAGCTATTCTGTTAAAAGTACCTAAATAGCTTATATGACAACTGTACTACTTTTATAGATTTCTTCTCCTACTCGTAAAGACATAGTACTGTAAGAAACTTCTTTGTATCATAGCAATAAAATATTTTGGGACACAAAAAGGCAGTCAAGATGACTTAATTAATTATGACTTAAAGCAGGTTTCCAAAGTGTCCTCCATCTTCATAAATACATGCGTGCGCACATAAATACATCTTCTTACACAATACACAGTGGTTGCGTTAGCGATTTTTTAACAGTAATTTAAGGAGGTTTTTTTGTATAAAATAAAGTATTTATGAAATTGCAACAGCTTTTTAACATTCCATTGTAAAACCTATTGCACTTTGAGTTATGTTTATTGTTTGCAATTTTATTGCAAACTGAATAAAGTGCAATTTGATTGTTTGCAAAATTGAAAATAAGCCTCTTTAATAATTGTTGAAATAAGAGTTTCTGAAACTTTCAGCGCTCCTAGCGGCTAAACGGTTAAGTTTATTAAAAAAAAAACACCGAGAATAAAAAAGTCTTAAAATTACATTTGAAATCCAAATCAGTCATAAAATGTAGGGGTTTCCGTAAGAAATTCGAAAGTTGGCCGCCATATTAGAAAATGGCGGCATATTTTCGAAATTTCAAATTCACATTTTTAATGGCCACTGAAAAGTAGGTGAAGTCCCCCGTTTAAAGTTTCCTGTAAATCTTGTCGTTTCTGATTTACCAATGGTGGCACACTTAAAATAGTCACCCTGTATAGGCACAAACAATAAGACCGAATCACAAACAATAAAAACTAGTCATAAACAATAATGTTTAGTCACAAACAATAATACCTAGTAACAAACAATAATAGCTAGTTACATGCAATAAAATATAGTCACAACAATAATACCTAGTGATAAACAATAACATCGAGTTACCAAAAAATTTACCTAGTTATAATAAATAGTCATAAACAATAACACCTAGTCAGAAACACTACTATCTAGTTACACGTAATAAATAGTCACGAACAATAATATCTAGTTACACATAATAATATATAGTCACAAACAATAA
>JAGFPH010001208.1:222772-247754 GCA_018207615.1 Philaenus spumarius | reverse complement strand
ACAATAATATCTAGTTACACATAATAATATATAGTCACAAACAATAAGACCGAATCACAAACAATAAAAACTAGTCATAAACAATAATGTCTAGTCATAAACAATAATACCTAGTAACAAACAATAGTAGCTATTCATGAACAATAATAACTAGTTATAAGCAATAATACATAATCACAGGCAAATAATACCTAGTCTCAAGCAATAATAATAGTCACAAATAAAAATACCTAGCCACAAACAACAATATAAAGGAAATCCGTCTGATTTAGATCATCTACTCGCCTTAAGTTCAAAGTTCGTTGTACGTCGAGATAGATTAAGTTCTTCCAAGTCTGAATGTGCTCTTCTATAGTTAAGAGTAAAGCCAATGAGTGGAGCTCCGCCATTATCCCCAGCTTTCCAGTGTAGGAGGATACTACTGCTCGTAGCACTGGTGACGTACAAGACTGGAGCACTCGGAGGTACTAAAGAAATAACAGTGTAGTAAAATACACTGTTGGAATTGGAGGTAAACCTGTAGCTGTATTTCTACGTACAATGGTAATTTGATAAATTTTAAAACTCTTACAAAACTCCGCATTACAGTTTAATACTGTAAATATATAATATAACATATGCCAAACGTTGGAATCATTGATTACTCATGTATTCAAATAATATTTTACTTTTTAATTTATTAAGCTATTAAATCGAGAAAAATAAAGCTCTTATCAAATATTTCTAAACATACATTTTTAGTTTCATGGTTCTTGGTTTCCATTAAAATATAAGTATAAATATAAATAGGATAATATACTAATACTAATATTAAATATTACCTGTTATTGGTCCGTCGTGTGACAAATTTGTTAAACGTAATTATTATTTACGACGCGTTTCGGAATCGCAATCCCATTGTCAAGTTATTAAGTTATGTACATAAAAACACTAAAAATTAAGACACAAATATACACAACACTTAAGACACGTTAAAAAAAATATATATTTGCGCCGGGCAATTGTCGGTGTAGGCCTACATCGTAACGTGTTCATGGTACACTCAATACGGTACATGTATTGATTTCAATGAATCTATCGTACTGGAAGTAATATTTGAGGTGGGGAAATCAAGTAAGAATACAGTTCAGTTTTTGCTTTGTACATTCATTTAAGTACTTTTCAAAAATAAAAGAGGTGTGACAAAAATAACCCTGATTTAAACCAGTAACAACTTACAGTTAGATATATACGACTGTTTAGGCCAACTTTGATACAAAGAGCAATTTTGTAACAAATATTTTATACACAAATTATAGCACAGATTTGATATGTAAATACCGTCAGGTTCTAAACTACGATACTTTATAAAACCATTATAGATACAGATTTGAAATGTATAAATATTGACAGATTCTAATCTAAGATATATTATATTATACAACAACTATGAATACATATCTAAAATGTAAAAATTATGTCAGCTTAATATATAATATAATATTATTTTTTCAATATTTTTGTTCAGTAAAATAACCAAGCCGGATTGTTTATTAGTAGTAAAAAAAACTACAATTTACTTGATTTAATATCTTGGCAAATAAATACAGATCAAAAGTGGAAATCGATAGTAAATATAAGCATTTTAGTGTTCCTTACCTTGTATTACTAGTGTGTAATGTATGCTATCCGAACCAATAGTATTCTCAACATAACACGTGTAGTTCTCAGAATTGGATTTCTGTAGCCCTGAAATGATCAACTCTCCTGACTCCATGACTTGAGTAGTGTGCGAGTTGACTACCTTGAATGAGCGGTCGGACTTGTACCACTCTCTGCGAGGGTGCGGGCTTCCGACTACTTGACAGGACAGTGCTACCGAAGTCCTCCACGGACGGAGCATCAGTCCGCCGAAAGATGTAATTCGAGCTGGAACTGCAAGTACAAATGTTATAAGTCAATTTATAATAGTAGCTCTGAGAGTAGTAGACTTCGCTACTATTGCAGTTTTTTGTCTAATAGGAATGATTCTAGAAACATATGACATAATATTTCCAGATAAAGATATGAAAGAAAATTCACAAATAATCACAGCACCTATTTATTATACAATTGACCTTTTTTTAAATTTCTGATTTTGTTTTCCCTTAACCATCCTAGCAACTGGGTAAAAAATGACTAAAGAAAGACAATTATTTCACATGTCGTTTTAAATGCCTTCAAGCAAAATTATTCATGTAAAATTTAAAGAAAATTGAACCAAGCATTTCTCCGTGACGCAGAAACAGTTTTTGAAGGGTGAAATGAACGGTCGATATACAATTGGCCTACTCCTAAGATGTGCTTTTTACGACTTTTCTACATTCGCGTATAATTTGTATACAGTTTTGTAAAATAAGAGATTTCAGACCTATTATTGCTTTTTCTTCCTTATGTTTATAATTTTGACTAAACTAAAATTTTAAATAATTTATATTTGGTTCATAGCATCAGTTTAAAATGTGTTTCTTTCTTTCGACTAACAACTTTTTACATTTTACAATTTTATATTTTATGTTATGAATCGCATACGCATTTTGTTATTATTACAATTTGTTTAACGTTTAGTATTATCGTATTACTCTATAAGTAGTTTTAAAGATTTATTTGTAGAAGCAAAGAAATCAAAATTTAGACCCTAAAAGATTTTGACACAATAATATAGAAAAATATGTATTGATTCATGGAATCGGACCTAGTATAAGATTATAGCACATATTAATTTTTAAAACATTATTTGAAAAAGTAAAAAGTTGATTGATTCACGGGATTGAACCAAACTTCTTTAGAACTTAAGCCACGGACATTAACCATTGATAAATCGTAAACACGGTGAAAATATATCAATTTAAGTTACATACATTGTGACTCATTTACAAGGGGTATACTAATATTAAAAGTGTTTTATTTTATAAAAATCCCAGCATAAACGTAGCTTTTTTAGACATCTAGGAACATTTATGCCAAATTTGAAGAAAATCCAACAACCAGTTTGGTCGTAATCAGGAAACAGGAACTCGCTTACCCTCTGGTAATAATAAAACAGTTGAGATATTTATTATTTTCGATTCTTAAATAATCAAAACTAAAAGGCAAATCTCTATAGTCCGAGCAGTAAGTAGTATTTCCCTCCAGGTCGTTTTATTAGAGAAATAAGGTAAAAATGAATTTCCTTGCGAATATTACGTTTCTAACATACGTTATTAGAAATTCGCAATTAAAAACCTGTATGTCATTTCCACTAGATAGTTGTTTAACTTTTTTTTAAATTGTTTTTTGTATTGATATAGACAATTTCAAGTGTTATTCTATCTTTTGTTTTCGCTGCATTTTCTATGTTGACTTTCAATTTTTTCCTCACTGGCAATCTGTATTTATAAAAGAAGTCGCGTCTGACTGATTCATAATCAACGTACAGTCAGAACTATAATAGCTAGAGCCTTAAATTTTCAGGGTAGAATTTCCACTATGTAGAATTTTGTACACTATGAAAGGATTTTGCGAAATATAGATTTTATGGGTTGAAAATGGTCAAAATATGGTGTTCACTTCTAGCATTGTAAACAAACAAAACAACTAATTTAAATCAAAAGCTTAGCAACACAATGTGGCCTATACTGAACTAACACCCGTTCTTGAATTTATCTGTAACTAGTGGACCCAGCAATGCTTCACTATTGCTTGATTTAATTTAAAGGTTTGTAAAGTTTTTATTCCATTTCATTACATTGACTTAAGTAATCGAATTGCAAAATGATTTTTATGCCACTTAAAAGAATATACTACACAAATTTGGATTTATAGTTTGTAAACCTTTATAGATAATACAGTAAAAACTGATAGTTGTGAAAAATTGTAAAAAAATCCTGATTCTAAATTAGCACAATTAGTTGCAAATAAACGTGTTTTGGTTCATTGTAAGCCTAACCTAAAATTATGTTCAGTTTTTGATCCATATTAGTTGTTTTATTTATAATAATAATAATATGTAACAACCGATGTTTAAATTGAATTATAATATAGTAGGCCTAAGCATGTTTTGTTGATTTTTGTTTGTGTTTGCTTTTAATTTGTCAATCTAATCTAAAAAGCTATTGGTTTTGAAGAATAATAAAGTGATTATAAATTTGCTAAAGTTGCTATGGTAATGAATGTACACAAACATGTGTTACTGAGCATTTTATACGAACTGCTGTTTTTGTGCGCTATGGTCTTGAGACCATACAAAAGAGGCTGTTTAGTTTTTTCCAAATTTGAAACTTTTTCGGAAAACTTTTCAAATTTTTTCTTTATATAAAAACCTAGTTCGGACTATTACGAACATTTTAAAACAAAAAATAGCCAAATTAGTCAAGCCGTTCTCAATTGATGTGATTTCAAAGAAACAGCAATTCATTTTTATTATATAGATAATTGTTTACCATCATAGCAACCAACTTAGAAAATTTAGAATCAGTTAATTACATTTCACAACCAATTTTTTTAGATTAGGTTAACAAAATAAAAACAAACACAAACAAAACATAAACGAAAAATGATTACTGTATTATAGTTCAAACATCTCTTGTTAGGCCTACATATCTATATAATAAAAATGAATTGCTGTTCCTTTGTAAGCGCATCACTTAAGAACGGCTGGACCAATTAGGCTATTTTTTGTTTTAAAATGTTCGTAATAGTCCGAACTAGGTTTTTATATAAAGAAAAATTTAAAAAGTTTCCCGAAAAAGTTTCAAATTTGGAAAAAAAACTAAACAGTCTCTTTTGACTCAAGACCATAGCGCACAAAAACAGCTGTTCGTATAAAAAGCTTAGCGTCATGTTTGTTTACATTCATTACAATAGCAACTTTACTCAGCATTTATAATCAGTTTATTATTATTCTTCAAAACCAACAGCTTTTTTAGGTTAGATTGATCAACTTAAAGCAAACAAAAACAAAAATTAACTAAAAATGCTTACTATATTTTAATTCAATTCTAACATTGGTATATATATAAAACAGCTGTGTTGGATCAAAAACTGAACATGATTTTAGGTTAGGCCTACAATGAACCAAAAAACGATTATTTGCAACCAATATAGAATCAGGTTTTTTACAATTCTTCACAACTATCAGTTTTTTTATATTAGGTAAAAGCAAACAAAAGGTTTACTGTATTATCTACGTATAAAGGTTTACAAACTATAAATCTAAATTTGTGTAGTATATTCTTAAGTGACATCAAACCGTTTTGCAATTCAATTACTTAAGTCAATGTAATGAAATGGAATAACTAGACTTTAAATTAAATCAAGCAATAGCGAAGCTTGTGGGTCCACTAGTTACAAATAAAACAGCTGATTTGGATCATATGCTTAACACAATTTTAGGTTAGGCCTATACTGAACCATCTCACGTTTCTTGAAAGCGTTTAGATTTATTACCATATCGCCCAAATTGACAAATTTAGAATCAAGTAATTATTTTTCACAGCTATCTGTGTTTTTTTTAGTAGGTTAGGAAATAGCAAACACAAACAAAGAAAATGGCTTACTATATCATAATTCAAATATCTGTCAATTATGACAACTTTATTCTTTACTAGGCCTATTTGATCAGTTTGAAATACTACTTTACTGTAGCACATTTTATAACTTGGAAATTGCCTCTCTTCTATATAAGAATAAAAATATCTGTCCAAATAAATCGCGATTCCTGTGAAAATATCATAGTATACAATGATCTGTTTGCATTTGCTTCACCGCAAGTTGCTGCGGGTGTCGGTGATCGAAGCGCATGGGGTGGAGCCCTCTCGTAAGATATAAGCTAAAACTATAGGTTTCTTAAACTAGTAGTTAGTGAGTAATTAGATGGAGTGGTGGGAGAAAACGTTTTGGATATTCATTTTACTTTGCTATCTAGGTCTCGTGTTCGCATCACTATCCTATCTTACATTAGTTTAGGTTTAGGTAGCCAAGGAGAGCTTGTTATAGGCCCACAGACGATCAACTTGGTCGCTAACCCTGTTGTCACCCATATTGTCGATTGATGTAACAGACGACACCAAGTTGCCAACATCATTGATGTTATATTTGGCTCCTCCCACCAAATATTAAACCTATTTGATCTTACCTCAACATTGTCGACAAAATAATGTAATATCAACCACCAACCTGGCCACAGTCGTTCAACATTGTCGTCAACATGGCATGTTGGCAACAAGCTTGGCGACCAAGTTGATCGTCTATGGGCCCCTTAAGGGTACTTGTCTCTTAATTAAATATTGATAATTAATTTTATGTTGAGATTATGCGTAATTGTACAAAATTTTAACACAAATATGTTTTTAAGTGAAACGAGTTTCGAAGCTAACGTCTCCATCTTCAGTTGTTTAATGAACGTAAGTGAATAACTTTTATATATTTACCTACCTCTGTTGCTAGGGAACTGAGATACCACTCTTGAGCTCTGGCCTTCTCCAATACGGGTCGAAGCCGTTACCCAGAATTGATACTCTACATGCTGCTGTAAGTTTTTAAACTCAAATACTAGTTGTGTTCCGATGTTCCTCTTTCCGTGGTTTATCTCATCTCTGCCATCAACTACCCTGAAATAATTGAAGCAAAAGATTCAGCTTGGTAAAATGTGCATGTGTCATAATGTTACGTAAAATTGGTTTCTAAAGATCAATCATAAAGAAGATTATGTATGGATGAATGCGATTTTTTCTAGACTTTTGAATGATATAAATGTCGTAACAATCCAGCCATATACACTATTTTCTCACTATTTTAATAGTTTTTGCTGTTGTAAGCTATAATTTCTCAGATTTCGAGAGATACACATCGGATTGGTTCAATGTATCGCATCATGAACATACATGTATATCTTCTGTTTGTAATTTGATGTAAAGTATTGTGAACATTAAGTATTTGTATATTATATAAAGTGAAAATTTTGTGTGTTCCTGTTTTTATACATATTTTATATTAAGTGATGTTAAGTTGTTTGTAAAAGTACAGGAATAATCGAGGAGACTGATAATCGTGTTTATTTACGTTCGTATAAACTGAGTTTAAATTTAAAGTGTTTTATTTTTTGTTCATAATTACTTACATACACATTTGGTAAATTATATTTTCTGTTTGCATTTAGGACGGTTAGAAATAGAATTGAACGTTACTATAATGTATTAGAGTATTTTATTGCCCATACGTCGGCACCTCTGCCACATTTTATGTTGGTATCCTAATGGAAACTTTATCCTATTTCTTTACCTGTTATAAAGCGTGTACTTTGTAATGATTCCGTTAGGATCAAGAGGCGGTAACCAAGAGACTATGAGAGAACTGGAGGTACTAACAGCGACCTTAATGTCCGCAGGGGCACCGGGTGCTGAAACATAATAATATTGTGATAATTGTTTTCATAGTTGCTTTGTTATTTTATTTAAATGATATGACTTTAACTATAGTCTACGTGTTAGAGTTCAATCGAATGATAAACGAATTGTACAATAATAAAATTGGATTTTGTTATATTTTTTTGAAACTTTTAAATTTCAAATAAGATAATGATCGGGAACTTTCTGAATGTTTAAACAATAAGTAGTTGACAAAATAATGCTTAAGCAGTATTTGAAATACAGTTTGTTTAATTTCAATGGTTTCACTCTAAATTATATAGTTGTACATAATTACAACAAACGAAAGATTAATACATACAGTCCCATGGGGAATGTCAATAGTTTATTTGTTATATTTTATATTTTTATAGTATGGATGTGAATCAACACCCCCCCCCCCCCAAGTATTTTGAAAGATTGTTTGATTGGTCTCTTAGATTAGGTTAAATTATTTACAATCAAAAATAACTCGATCAAGCATCTAACCGCTGACGCTATTTGGGTTAGTATACAAACTTAAGTTTACATGTTTTAGGGTTTCATCCACTTATTTGTTAATTTAGTCTACTTACGAAGGCGGTGAATATCGTGTTCGAAATATATTAGTATTGTTTCCTTATTTTTCAGTCGCCAGCCCCAGCTCACACATTACTTCGTTCCGCTCGCAGCGGAAAAACTAATATTTCGAGTTTGTACTTCGACGTTGTCGCCTCGGATTATTGACTGCGCTTTGCACCCCGGCCGTCTGTCTCATGGTAAACTCCCTCACGTGGATTTAGATCGGGTACTTTTACGATATAACGTTTTGATCGATTTTGGAAAACCAAACGTGAGGTTGTGTTAAAATGCACAAGATATTTTATAAACCTAATCTTGCAACAGACAAAAGACAAAACCAAAATGTTACTAACAAAAAAAGTGAAAAGCTGAAAAATAATAAAATGTAGCCGATGAACTCAGTGTACCAACAACTGGCATTAAATCGGACTACTATCGTGTTGTTTTATGTTATATAACACAACAATCGACAGTTGGATCGTTTTAAAAACACAGATTAAAAAAGTTTCTTTTGATTCACATAAAATATAATATTATTTATCTGTGTGATTTATAACGACTGTTATATTGATAATATAAGTGCATGTAAAAACATCCGATATCTGGCGTATTGAAATAGCTGGGCGTTGCTAGAACCTAACGGTATGGGACTAATCAAAATAAACTGTCAACATACAATAGTTTCAAACCAGAACACTAACCAAACTAAAGAACAAAACAGATTTCAACAACGAAGTAAACATAATAAAATAAATATTCATTTCAAACGGTTACACCGACACTTCAATAGACTGGAAAGACAAGGGAAACAAAGGATATTATCAAATACATCGACATAGGATCGTAGACAATGTTGCAGAGAGAATCTTTTAAAAAAAAAAACACGAAGCTAAACACACTTGCTTAAACAAATAAAACTTAAAAACACTTGCTTATAAAACAATAAACAGCTTAAATTACAAAACACATTTATAAACACCCCCACAACCTTTAGTGACATTTACAAATTTACCTGCGACGATCGCAATAACCAATATGTAGGTCATTTGGAAAATCCTTCAAAACTAGTTTTTTAAAAGTAAAACTTTTTTTATAGTTTAATGTAAATAACTTTTTTTATAAATTTTGTATATTTTGAATTTACGAAAAAGTGTTTTTGTATTTTCCAAAAGTCCTCCTTTTAAAACTTTTATTTACAAAAAATAATTTTTTAGTTTGTTACTCAAAGCTAAATATTCTATCAACGTAGCAATTTTCTCTATTCAAATATGCTGTTTTTGGTGTATTTTAATCATGTAGGTTGGAAGAATAAATGAAGGATGTTTACAGAGAAACTGGGTAAATCAGCACAAAATAGGTGAGCAATTTTTTAATGTAAATTTGTTTAAATTTCATAAATTAACTATTAACGAATCCGGGTACGACAGGTTTATGTTCTAGAATCTATTTAGCAAGAGAAGAGAAGTTGTGAGTGCTGTTTGCTCTGCATACTTACGCCACCACCACCCTTATAGTAAATGATTCTTCTCCATTAGCGTTAAGACGTCCATTAAAGGCTTAAAGAATAAAGTTTCTTAACATGTAATGCATTATTAGAGTAGTTGAATACATTACATGTAGCTCGGGAAAGCTCTTAGTTAGAGCTGAGCGTTCTAAGCTTTTTAACAAACACTCGGTCGATATTATTAGGTTCCATCAGATGTGTTTTCAAATTCCCTTATGCTGACACATTATCCACCGTTACTCAACATTTGATGAAATAGTTTAGCGATAACAGTTGTAAACATATTACTTTACACCCAATGGTGTTCTAAGGGTCCTAATAGCCCAAGTATTATAACACCTAAATAGCAGTTAAATTTATTAATTTACACTCATGAAACATATATTAAACCGATAGCTCCACTGACCTTAAGATAATCATTAGTAACAGTCCCATACATAATCACAGAGCAGGAGTATATGAGTCAAAAACATACTGTATTCTTCATTCTTTTTCATTACACTGTCTCAAAAACAGCTGTATTACGGATCGTTTTGAGTCCCTAAAGATAGCTTATATTATCTCAATAACAAATCAGCTGTTCTGATACTTTAAAATGCTTCAACAATATATAAAAAACTTTGTTTGTTTCATTAGTAGTATCAATCTCCAACAGCAGCAACTGTACTATTAATATCAATTTCAATATGTAAAATATTCTTTCTATAATTTATGTACTCGTTCGATTTGTTTGGCAAAGTAAACGTTCCTTTTTAATCAAAATGTTTTGGCTATATTTTGTATTTCCTGCTATAATATATGACAATGTAATGAACAATATTGTTCGTAACTTGTCCTAAATAGTAGTTTTTGTGACTTAATCGAATTTCCGATCTCGGCAAAGCCTCGTCCGTTAAACACGATATCGTCCCAAAAAAGCCTACTTTAGGGACTAGTAACGAAAACTACTATTATGTATAAATCTATAATTTTGTTTGTGTATTATGTATGCTTAACGGCGAGTGTATAACTTTTCATATCATGTTTTACCTCTGGTGTTCTAGAGAAATGGATTATTCATCATACCTGTCTAATGGTAGATGTATACCGAAAATATAGGTGATTGCCTACAATAATAAACAAAATATAGGCGATTGTCTCACATATTTAAATATATTATATGTTAACGTCTACTATACTGAAAAATATAGGAAATTGCGTACTATACTGAAAAAATGTAGGTAATTGACTATTAATATTGAAAACATTTAGGCGATTGTTTACTATTTTGGAAAAATAAAGGTCATTGTCTGATTTACTGTAAAAATATAGGCCATTGTCTAATATACTGAAAAAATATAGACATTTTTATACTATATTGAAAAAGTATAGGTGATTATTTACTCTATTGAAAAATATAGGCTATCGTTTACTACACTGAAAAAATATAGGCGATCGATTGTATACTATATTGAAAAAATATGGGCCATTGTATAACACCGAAAAAATATTTAGGCGTTTGTCTATTATATTAAAAAATATAAGTTATTGTATACTACCGGTATACTGAACAATATTATAGACCATTGCACACTATACTGAAAAAATATAAGAAATTATTACGATATTGAAAAAATATAGGCGATTGTTTACTACATTGGAAAAAATATAGGCTATTATTGTCACTACTGTAAAAATATAGGTTATTGTCAACTATACTGAAAAAATATATGTTATTGTCTACTTATACTGACAAAATATAGAAAATTGTCTTATATATTGAAAAAATATCGATTGTGTAACATATAGGAATACAGGCTATGGTTTACGATACTGAAGGGGGAAATATCCACGATGTAATGTTTGTTTTTCTACAACTAGGCTTTTTAATATTAACTAGCTGACCCGTGCGAAGCATTCGCATTCTAACTTACTTAAATCCCACTTAATTAAAGTACACACCATATAGCTGGGTATTGTTATCATCAGTGTTGCCAACGCTAGGAAAATATCCCTACAACTTACTTGATCTTAAATCACTGTTACTTTCGGATTCTTTATTATTTATAATTTTTTTTCCTATAATTGTATTTTGTATATTTTTCTGATGTTAAGGAAAGCTTTAAAATGATGCCTCATTCATGTAATTTGATGATGTATTAAGGAAGTTATGGCGTACCGACAAAAAAATGGCCTTGAAAAATAATATATGTGATTATTACTTATTTTACTTTCTCACTATACTATAGTATAGAGAAAGTATAGTGATCGCAAAAAAAATCGATGTTGAGATTTTTGTGGAAATATCCGTTTTGGAACCCCCTGAGTCCAAAAAAGTGGTTTTTACAAAATGTCTGTCTGTATGTCTGTATGTCTGTATGTATGTCTGTATGTATGTCTGTATGTATGTCTGTATGTATGTATGTCTGTATGTATACAAAGCTAGAGAGAAAACTATTCGATCGATTTCAACCAAATTTGCACAAGACATGCCCAGTACGCCTGTATAGATGCACGAAAAAGGGTTTTGAACAATTTTGAAAAACAACCCCCTTTTTGGCCTAAAAACCCTCAAAAAATCAGTTATTTTTTATAAAAAAACGGCTCTAACAATTTTGATAAAATTTGGCTTATTTGTAGCTTTTAATGTGCCCTACCATACACAAAAACCCGCATCTTTCTAAAAATTCTCGTTTAGCTAATAATAATAATAATAATAACTGATTTTTTGGGGTTTTTTGGCCATAAAGAGGGTTGTTTTTCAAAATTTTTCAAAACCTTTTTACGTGCTATGAAGACCTAATTGACGTGTTTGGTGCAAATTTGTTCGAAATCGATCAAATAGTTTTCTCTCTAGCTAATAATAATAATATTTATTAGTTAATCGCCTACTTTAATAAAAGTATACAAAGCTAGAGTGAAAACTATTCGTTGATTTCAACCAAATTTGCACCAGACATGTCCAGTAGGCCTGTATAGATGCACGAAAAAAGGTTTTGAACATTTTTGAAAAACAACCCCCTTTTTTGCCAAAAAACCCTACAAAAATCAGTTATTATTTTTTTATAAAAAAACGACTCTAACGATTTTGATAAAATTTGGCTTATTTGTAGCCTTTTATGTGCCCTACCATATACAAAAACCCGCATCTTTCTAAAAATTCTCGTTTAGCTAATAATAATAATAATAACAGATTTTTTGGGGTTTTTTGGTCATAAAGCGGGTTGTTTTAAAAATAAATATCAAAACCTTTTTACGTGCATCTATAAAGACCTAATTGACGTGTTTGGTGCAAATTTTTTCGTAATCGATCGAATAGTTTTCTCTCTAGATAATAATAATAATAATATTTATTAGTTAATCTCCAACTTTGATAAAAAAAACTCTCCTACCCCACCCTACAAGTCACAGTGAATCTGTTTAGTAATTTAAATGTATTTGTGAGAAAGTATGTGCCAGTTCCTGGTACCGTTTATTTAATTCTGAGATTGTTTTACTTACTTGCAGATTTTTCCTGTTAATAACTCTATAATATAATTCAAAGAGTGTTTGTAAGTTTATAACGTAAACTTGTAAGGTAGTTTTATGTTTTTTTGTGTTGTTTTGTTTAATATTGCTTGAGTTTCGTTTGTTTAATATTTAATTTAAATTAAGTTTAGTTGCAATTGAGCGGTAAAAATGTATGTGGTCAAAATTGAGTTTGTCTAAATTTGTCTGTAAAACAACTTACATCTTCCTTCAAAACTTGTTCGTTGATTATTGCCTGAATCGATTATTGGCAACTAGAATAATAAACGCTTCCACTTACTCTCTTAACTTCAAGCAATCTAGTTAAAGTCGACGAAATGTACTATTTGAAGTTGTTTTTAGATAAATATGAATCGGACATTCCGGATATAAAAATGTTGCTTAGTTAATAGTAAATTTATTTCCTACTAAATCGAGAAAAAACATCAGTTTGTTTAAGGATTGGTTTCCAACAAGGCGGGGAAAGTATCAGAGATTGTTTAGTAGTTTACTTAGAAGATAAGTAAAACGTTATGAATTTAGACATTGTTTGATGTATTTATTCTGTGTTGAAAATAACAATTAAAGTGAAGGATGATTATAAGTAACTATAAAAACTGATTGCATTTTTGAGAAAAAAGAACTTGTAGGCTATAAACCCAAAAGTCCAAAACGTTCACAACGAGTATGACGTATAAATCTTCTTTCTAGATACACCAGATGAAGTCTATCGAAAAAAGTAAGTTGTATTATTGTTTGGAATTGCCGGGCAAGCCGAAGAAATGAACTGGTTAGCCAAACATATCAATGATGTTCATGATAGTAAAAGTAGCAGATAGTAACTATGTGTTGGTAGTAAAAATAGCAGTCTCAAAAACTAATAAAGGTAGTGTAATTACAATAGTGATTTCCGAAGAGCATGTAATTAATTACTTTTCTATTTATTTATAGAAATTATATTAGATTCATACCACCTACACTAACAGGATCTTTTTAGAAGAGGATCGCCAATCTTAAAACATTTTTTATAGAGCCAGTGTAACAAAAACTAACGAAACAGTTAACTAGTAAAATAACAAATATTACTTAATTGTACTTATATAAGAACTTATGTATATTGTTTACTTACTTTGTAAACATATATAAGTTAGTAGCATCAATTAAGCTATTTTATATAACAGAAAAATACAAAAATAGCCTGAAGTTCTAATTTATAGGCTTTTCAATTAAATTATTTTATGAAAAAGAACTGCAAGTATAAAAGTAATAGCTAGAAGTTCTAACTTATAGTCTTAGTCACAGTATGTTTACCTGCATACAACATTCATGTGGCGGTCATCTTCTAAAAAACACCTCACTAACAAGCAAGTAGGTTTCTTTGGTAAGATTCTGTAAAGGAGTTTTCAAGAATAAGGTTCGTTAAAAAAAAACAATTGGGAAGATTCCCAAGAAATTGCTGAATATTTAAAACTGTCTGAGCCTTCTTTCAGCCATGACTTCAGATTAACATGCTTAGCTGATACGGGAGACACTATGACACAATTAGCAAGACAGTGAGGCTGGAAAAGTACTTCTGTAGCAGGTTATGTTAAATAATCAGTTTCAACTAAACACGAAGCAGCACACAAGGCTTTAGGACCTTCACAAGTTTCTCTTGTTCTTTAAACCAAGAGATCTGAAGAGGTCGATGGCATATCTCTTTCAGGAATTTTAATACAAGATTGCCACAATTGCACATTTAATATTACCGTTTCAAAACCATTAATTAAAACCGGATGCCTGTTAATGTTAGTTAATAGTGAAATGTTGAGTAAAATGTAATTAAAATGTTTATTGTGAGTTTTTATTTCAGCTTTAGGTAAAATCTTGTAATTTATGCACAAAATGTGTCATATTTTCCTTTGAGAAATCGCCGCCTTCCGCTGCTCGTCGATTGTCAAAATTCTCTTTCGGGGAAAAGTGATACAGTTTGTGCTTTTAATAGACAAATAATATTGAATTTTAAGAGTAAGATTTTAAAATTTTGCAGTTAAAAGTATTTTTACACAACTAAGTTTATATTACCATAATACAATAATGATACGAGGCAGAGACATTTCAAGGGTTTGGAGGGAAATTCGTCTTTGACAGCAATACGTCTTAATTTGCAATACAAAAGTATCAAATTTTAGAAGCTAAGTCCCGTTCTTATTTTAGTCAACTATTAAAATACGTATTTAGAACACCTTCTCCTATTTTATAACTTTATCGAATAAAAACTATAATTAACTATTTTAATAATAAATAAGTTTTTTTACATCAGATCTGTATCTATTCAATTTTATTACGTATTGGATTTTGGAGAATATGGGGGTAAACATTACTTTCAGAAACATTTTGTATTTGAAATTAGTATTTAACTATAATACATAACTAAAGTATTATGGTACATTAAATACTTGCCATCTTCTTCAGTCTGACAAAATATTGGTCGGGAAGGCATCCCGTCACCCAGTCTTGTGTATGCGAGAACCTGGACACTGTAGTTTGTATACTTCATCAAACCAGTTATAACCGTTGTCATTGCAGTTGTTTTCCTAGAGTCCACTCCACTGTCCAATACTGTAAAATTATGTTCAAGATATGATCACTACGTTGTATAGGTGGAACAGTCTGCTGATACAAGTCTCAAAACGTTTTGCACAAATATGCAAATATGCTGCGACAAATCGATTCAACAGAATTGATGGTAAATTTATATGTTTAAATCAGGAATATAAAACAAATACACTTTTTATACTCCTTTTACAAGTTGTTATATACAGGGCGATTCTGTAATTCTGGGGGTGGTCATATTTGTCAAAATAAAGAAAAAACTTTTTTTTTATTGTATTAATGGAAAGTTTAAACTTTCCTCTTTCCACTGTATATTTGAAAATTGTCTACAAAATCTTTAAGTGTTTTTAATTAATTTATAGAGAATTTATGTTCAGGCGCTACTGCCTTTCGACGATGACATACTCACAAGGTACAAAGTTCGTTTTTGCTGTTTTCCGAAACTTCAGTTTTTACAAGTTTAGGTACACTTTTCTTAGAAACTACGTAATACAGGTAAAGAGCTGCTTTATTTGTGGTTATTTTTTACCCTACAGTAAGCATGTGGAACTTATATAAACATAATAATTAAGTATAGTTTTGTTGCGAAAAAATGTAAAACAACTTTTAACAAATCTTTAAACAAGGTTTAGTTTAAACAAAATTATTGTCAAGAACTTATTAAGTAAGCAAATATTTTTGGTTAAGTAAGACCACCGAAAGACAAAGTTTCAAAAGAAAAAAATATGATGATAGCTGTTTTAGTTTCTGAGAAAAGTGTACTTTCTTTAGCATGGTGAAAGGTAGGGCGCAGAGCTCCTCTTCACTACTGCCATTTTATTTTTCTCTAAATAATTTAAATCTCTGGCACTGCTTAACCGATTGAGTTGAAATTTTCAACGTTAGTTATCGATACAAAGACTTAACTTGCAAAAAATAAACAACTTGTTCCAATAATCCTATTAAAAAAAGCCATTAAAGCATTTTAAATACAAATAACTCAAAAACGTAAATTTTCATAAAAAACGTCGATATTTGTAACCCGTTTAATTTCCTCTCTAATGGTATAAGAGTCAACACGATCGTACAACGATAACAGTTAAACAGCGTTGGACTTTAAATTGCTGAGAGTGGTGGCTGTGTTGTTGTAATGCATTAAACTAATGTTACCATTTGTTCTATAATTTTAATGCTTACACCATTCAATAAGACATCAAACTGTTAAAAACAATACTCTTGAAATTGTTTACAAAAATTCACGGTTTTTTAGAATGTTTAAATGGACGCCATTTTAAAACGGATTACTAGAAAAAGTTGATTATTAATTACATTGTTGGTTTTGCTCATTGTCTCGAACTAAGTCTTTTCATTGCTGAGTAACGCGCAACATTTCAACTGAATCGGTTAAGCAGTTCTAGAGATATACATTATTTAGTAAAAATACAAAACTGCAGATAGCTGATAAAAGAAGCGTTTCCGGACATATGTTTTTACTAAGCACTATCTTTTGACCATAAGACCAATCTCTGAGTATTTCTGAATATTAAATAATCACCCTGTACAGTTTTATTTAATTTTACAAGTATTTCATAAGGTGGTAACCCAAATAAGGCCACGTTGACGTTTGCCGATTTTTTAAAAAAGGTTTCTTTTGGCTGAAAAATAACAAAACATCTTAAAATTATAGTTAACTTCAATTATAGGGCATTCAATTCGCTCTTCAAGTTTACTAATATATTGTAAAATTGATTTTTAGTGATTGTTTTACTTTTTTTTGCAAATTGGCCTTATTACGGCCAGGGATTCTAAATCAGGTCAATACAAAAATAAGAAACAAGTTGTAGTGTTTCTTTAGGTTAAACAAAAAATTAAACTGACTGCAAATAAAAGTTTAATTTTTCTTACATGTATTTTCAAATTCAAACAATATAACTTTGAAACATTTAAAAAGGAACACATTGAAAAACTTTAAATTAATTTAAGTTTAACCATTGTAAAAGTTTCACCTTGTTTAAAAATTACATTTTTAGCTGATAAATGCGTCTTTGTCCGACTTGGTAAGTCCCAAGCATTCTTTATGGACATACCTTCCACAAGCGGAGCACATCTTCATATCTCTTATCTGGTCTTCATCACAAATGAAACAGTACCAACTACCCTTCTGAGAGACGCCTGAACAGAGCTTCTGTCCTTCTGGTCACTTTTAGAGCTTACATCTTGGTCTTTGGAAGGACGTTTAGGAGGTAACGTTTTGATCCTTTTAGTTGAAGATTGAGTCATCGATTCTGCAGAAATACTTTGTACTTGTACTTCTGTAGTTTTCTTCTGATTTGAGGAAGATTTTGAGTCTCATTCATTTTCATCATTTGGATGTTCAAGCCCGGTTAGACATGGAGGTGCAAAAGCACAGTCTGGAATCACTAATGGATTGTAAGGGTATATTCCCGTAGCTTTGAATCCGGAGATAATATTTCCTGGTATCATTGCATTAGCCTATACATCAGCAAATATTTTCCAAAAGACTGCACGTCTTATCGAGCGTTCAGGATTATTCATCCAAAAACAAAAAACCTCGTCATCCCAAAAATATTGAAAAGATTTTAAAACAGACTTGTCCATAGGCTGTAACTCTTGGGTTGTGTTGCTTGGCAAACCAAACAGAGTAAGGTCATACTTTTCAGCAGTTTTAACAATGTTTGCATCCAAATTAGATTTAACACCATCAAAAAGCAATAAAGTATTTTTACCTCCTACTCGAAATTGTTAAACATTTTCGATCCACTTCACAAAATCATAATGTGTCACACTTCCTTTGGGTGTCATAACTACTTTGGTTCCAGGAGGAAGATTTTATTCTCATTCGGGGTGTGAAATAATATTAGCATTGGCACATGACACTATTGTCACGTTTTCAGTGTGCTCAGATGCTATTATAAAAACTCTCTTGATCCTTTTCTTGGCAAAAACATCCTGATGGTGGTGCAGTGTCAAACGGCAGCCCTTTTGTTTGATGTTGTAAATGTTCTGAGGTTTTCCGGCAGTATCCAATTCCTCCATGACTACCTTCAATTTGTCAAAGGAATGAGTGACAATAAATTATTTTGTTAAGTTTACTTGCTTTTGCCGGATTCACATTTTGTGTTTTACCCAGCCACATCAGGGTAGTGACACAGAAAAAGTCTCAACCCCTTACGTCCAGCTTTTTGTTTCTTCGAGTTCAAAGTTTGAGAAATATTGTTGTCCTCACAGTAAGAAAATATCACTTCTTCACTTTTTCGAATTATCTTGCTCGTAATAGGCATTCCAACGTCAGCCAGACGAAAGATTCTTGAGCAAAGTTCAGTTTCTTGATCAGATGATAAAATCGAATTTGTGCCTAATTTTCAAGTTGATATACCTGTCGTCAAATGGTTTCGTAATGTCCTCCTTGGAATCCGGAATTCCTTTGAAACCTGGTTGGCGGACATTCCGTTTCCAACAGAATTCAAGGCCTGCTTCATTTGCTCTTCATTCCATTCAGCTTGCTTTTTCTTAACTGCATTTAGTTCCATCTCGTCTGAAACATATGAACAAATTCGTTAGTTCAATGCAACTCAACATACTATTAGGCTTATATTTATAAATTGTGAGATAGTTCTACAGAATCACAAAGCTTAAAGGACATCCAAAAAGGATAAAACTTGTATTAAACCATTTCCCGCTGGCCTCATTCCTGATTACCAATTTAATCTGATACAAATACCACTATATACTTCAGTTGTTTCAAAAAAGCTTACCATGATATAATAATTTACGCTGAACTCGAAAATGTATAACACTTAGCAGTTTTGATGGATAAACTAATGTTAATTCGAAAAATGAAACTTACCTAAAATTATAAACTGCAGTGTTCTTTTGATGCAACATGTGACCGACAGTGGCGCATCTAGCGTAGAAACTTTAAACTACAAGGATATCATCTTTACCGATAACCCATTGACTGTGGTTACGCTCATCTGTCCAGTGTGAGTACTTTTAGAAATAAAATACTAGCTGACCCGTGCCATTGTATTTGGATAACCTCGCCCGTGCGAACATATCGCTGGTTAGGAGTAGGCCTGCACTTACCTGATTTAATACGTTGATTTATTCGGTTAATTACGTTTATTTATTTGCATTGCTTTATAATGAACAGTTTATAAATTTTTATAGTTCTAACGCTTTACATTGATTTAATTTGATTGATTTGCGTGATAGATTAAACTATTGTATATAGAATGTAAGCAATGTAACTAAAAACTCTCATGCTAGTTAAACAGATTGTTAATAGATGGCGCCGCGCCTTTCATTAGGAATCATATGAACTTTCATTGAAAAGTTTTTTAATCAAATTTTTAACAAAAACATTAAATTTAAGTTTTTTGTATATTTTCCGTCAATATCGGGGAATATAAGCTGTAAAATAATGTTTGAATCATTTTTTTTAATGAAGAATTAAAGGAGATATCGCTTAGCGATAAAAAATCACCGTTGAGAAATAATATATATAAGGATTGGCCTTATTGGGGCAATGGCTTTATTTGGGTCACCTACCTTATACTTTTATGTGATAATTAAAAACATTACAAAAAGCAGTTATTAGCTACCGGTATTTCTGTGATTTGTAAATTGTGTGTACTGCGGAAAACAAAATACCTTGATCATGTGTATCGTAGAACAATTTAAATCCTTGGATGATACCATTTGCGTGAGCGACAGGAGGAGGTTGCCAGGTGATTTGAAGTGACTGTGAACTCAGTGCAGCGCAGCGGATATCCTCAGGTGGCATGCTAGGCACTAGATAAAAGATAGAGTAGTGTTTATAGATTAAGTAAAACTATCTGACAATATAAACGCCATAATGAAAAGTGAACAAATTCAAACAATATTGCATCTTGGTCGTGCTCTTACTATTTCATCGAGTACCCTTGACAGATTGAAATGTACTTCATCTTTTAAAGCAAAATTTAATTTACAAGGCTTCTTATTTAAAAATGTATAGCCTACTTTTACTGGATAAATATAAAATTACTGAAAATAAATCGGACAATCACTTTATGGTTTTGGTTTGACTAACGTTTTAGGAAATAATATGCAGGATAAAATTTAAAAAAATAACGATGTAATTTACAAATAAAAAAAAATCCTTAGCGAATCAATTACAAGATTATTTAATTAAGATGAACATTAATAAAATTCATTCTTGATATAATTTCGGTAACAAAAAACCAATGCAATTAAACTTCACATAAAGTAAATTTATATTTCACTCCAGAGTACCTCAGGAAAGTTTAATCGTTGGAGCATATGTTTGACATGCTCTGTATATCAAGGGCTTAGTGGTAAAACCACCCCCATTTTGCTAACTTTTCAGGAGAGTAAAAACTAACTTTTAAACTTTCTTGAAATTCAATTTTATTTTTTAATTCGAAAATGTTTATTGTGACTTATAGCCCAACTAAAATTATGTCGAATAGTGTAATTTAAAACAGACCTATCTTTATTTTACTAGTGAAACAATTAAAAAAATAAAAATTAAACCTTACTTCGGTTCTTTTACCAATAGTAAATTCTTTTTTAAAGGAGTTGAATTGTTATACTAAGGAGAGATAATTTAACACAAGTTTCAAAGTAATTTTTATTTAATTACAAAATAGTAGTTTATGGCAGGATTTAAATTTAAATGATGAGAAAGTCCATTTTGTTAATCATCAGGGTTTTCAAAATCTCGCTCTAAATTCTCCTCAAGGGTTGGTTCTGGTATTTTGTCAATAGTCCTTTTTGGTTTAGGTGGTGTCTTCAAACGCTGGATCCAAGTATGATGTTCTATAAGGAAATAATTTGATTTGCACAAATTTAACAAACCTTTCTTCTTTGTTTCGAGATAGAGAGCTCTGTAAAGTACAGATTTTTGAGAACACACTGCTTTTTGAGGTCTTGCTGATTCAGTTTGCACTACTTTTAATTCCTTATATAGTCTTAATAGTCTTCTTTACAATCATAACTAAAAAGGACAGTTCCAAGTTTTGCTTTCTCATACCGTAAACGTCTAATTTTAAACCAGTTTCTAGTTTTTCCAGTTGAGTCAGTGGTCCTATTTTCAATTAAGTACTTAATTGAAAAAATCTTTCAAATCTAAAAGTTTATTAAACTTAAGCTCTTTTGTCAAATATCCACCTTTGGCTGGATTCTTCTTTTAGTTAGTTTTCCTGTCAGACCTTGCCATACTAAAAACATACTGTCAACCAATCTCTCATGCACATGATGGAAACATTTTGTTGACCCAACTCACAAATTAACTTCAACCGGATCATTTTCACAATCACGCTAAAACTACACTTTGAACACAATGTATAAATAATTTCAACTTTCAAGTAGAGGTAAAACAAACCAAAAGACATTTGGGTGAACAGAAATCAGCTGACTCGTGTTACAAGAACAAATGTCCATAGATGTAAAATCTCCCATGTTAACTTGGTTGATTTTAATTCAACAGAAACGAGGTAAAAGTTATTTGGGCGAAGTCATTTTTAGGTTTCACATGTTTAATAATGACTAAGCGGACATGGATGTTTTTACTTCTTGTAGATTCAAGATTCTGATACCAGTGAGTGAAATATATAAATTTTTACAAAAAATGGACTTGGGAGGTTTTATCACTAAGCCATTGATATATAAATATAAACGACTTGAATATAAAATTGTTTATTTTTTAGTTCTTGTTTAAAATTGAACACTTTGATTCATTTTGACAGTAGTACTGAAATTAATTCACATACAATCTTTTAACAAATAAATATATATAAATTGAGAGATACATGTTATATGTGTTATATACTCCAAACATAGCAATCTTCATCAAAGTTCCTTCCTTTTCAGATTAGGTGTTATGTTTGATTTATCTCAATCGGGAAGAAAAGCCCAGAAATCTTTCTTTAAATCTTGTTATTTTAAATGTCAACAAATGTGTCCAAATTTGAATATTTAGATATTTGCCTAGACTCTTTCCATTTTATTATACAGAATGTTTAGATACGTACTAAGACATAGGTTCCGATGACGCCTTATATAAAAAACAAGCTTGTATTCCTGTTTTGTTATGTAATTTGTTAAATAATATCATTTTCTACTTTTGTTTATGGTAATTTAGGTTAACCAGGTATATGTCAATATTAATAACTTACGGGAAATCAAGTGGCTTTGTATAACCAATATTATTTTACCAGAGTTATCTGTTGTTGAATTGAGGCATAGTAAAGTTACTATTTACTAAGGCTTAAGTTACAGTTTGTTACGTTTTCACTCTAAATTTGCACGACCTTATGCTTCATATCATACACCAATACTTTGGGGCGTACATACACACCTACTTGCAGGGGCCACCGGCATTTTTCGTAGTACCGACTGGACCCGTAGCGTTCCAGTAGGTTGCCGTTCGTAGTACTTTCGCCATTTTCTTTTATCATATCAGTTTGACTAACAACGCTGTGCAGAAGCTAACGTCTTGCTTCTTGTGTTTCCACATCATGTAGAGAGTTTTCTTTACCAAATGCTTTAATTAGCCGTACACCAGGTAAAATAATTAATTTTTATTTAATATGTAGCATATAGTCCACGGATATCTGAATATTTCCATAATTTCAATCTTGTTAATATAAGTGACTGTTCGTTACGTCTAACCTATTGTGTTTTGTAAAAGGCAACTTATAATTTTAATTAACCCCACCAAATTTGATATTTTGTAAAGCTTGAACTATACAATATAGCCTGAACAGTGTTTTAACTGATTAGCCTGGAAAATAGACAATTTAACTGAAGTGAGTTCATGTAAAGTTAACTATAAGTTATAAACTATGCTCTAAAGAATTCCTGCACCAACTATAATTCAGCAAGTTAACTAAAACAGCATATTTCTTTTAGATTGCCAGAGCCAAAGTGTAACTCTGTACCAATTAACTCTTGATCTTTTAATTACTAGTGAAACTTGTAAATTATAAAGTCATATTAGATCAAATTGACATGTTAAGACAAATTACAACAGGACTAATTACAGCATGGCTGCTGTAAACATGCTGTAATTGTATTCTAACATAATATTTTACTTTTGGCTATATAAAACAACTAATGCCTATATTATGTTCTGGTCCTTTAGAGAAATCTGGTTTAAGTTCCTGAGTTTAACTTCGACTTCTAATGCATATCCACCTATAATTAAATGTGAACTTCACCTTCGCTACTACAGCTTATTTCTACGCTGTTTCAAAGAAGAAGTGCTATCATTTAATTAATAACTTATTATAAAAATAAAAAGAAAAAGGCTATTATAACCAGTATGAACTTATAATAAACTAGCAAAACTTAGTGACTTTCAGAAATATAAAAAGGCTTTTAAACAATTTTTATGTAATTAAAATAATATGATTCTGTAAGATATATGTTATTTATTAAATAATAAGGGCGGTGAGGTACCTATTTTTAAATACTACGGACCCCAAGGGTCAGAAATCAAAATTTTTTTCATTAAATAAAATGACGTCATAATTTCAGTAATACCTTAAGTACAAAAATTTATATTATTTTATTTTGTTTATACTTCTTTTGAAATTGCAGTTTTTTTTTTACATATAATGCGCATATATATATATTTTTTAATAAACGTTGGCCAACTTAGAATATACCAAATTATTTTGTAAGTACTGTTGTATAAACTAATGTTTAAGACCATGTGTGCCATAAGCAAATTTTCTTTCCTTCTTTGTTTAACTAAGTATAAATTTAAATAATATTATTAAATACAGGGTGGGTTTTTCTTTAATTTTTTTGTAAGGTAGGGAACTAAATAAAACTATCTGTTAGCATATTTTTTGGGGCATATATCATATTCATCTTTTATTATAATTAAGGGCGTATCAATTTTTTTTTAATAAACTAAAAGTTTATTGTTATAATATGTGTACATTAATTGTATTTATCCAATAACCTGTCAAGGAACATTTCAGATATCTCGACTTCGCATTTAAGGTAAATCTTTGTGTCTTGAAATCTTTTACATCTAATAATCTTAATGTATGTGCCATCCATAATTTGGGCTCAGTACGCATTCCACATTGTTTCTATTTTTGGATGGTAACATATTCTGGTTGATCAGACCGTGGTTACCTTCCTATTAAATTTTGTTTACTGCTACAAGTTTTAGTAAGGTATTTATTTAAAATATTCCTATGAAAAGTTTATGCTGGTATCTCTAATGATACAGTGTAAGTTTTTTATATAATAATTTTTACAAGTGTTTGATTATGTTATTTCTTTTAAATTATATAACGTATTCATTTGAAATTTTCATAGAAGAGGTAGACATGCTTTATTTATACGTGTGTTGAAAAATACATTTAAAAATATATTAAATTTACAAAAAATATAGTGGTGTTCCCAAGCA
>JAGFPH010001208.1:211109-222762 GCA_018207615.1 Philaenus spumarius | reverse complement strand
TAGTGGTGTTCCCAAGCAGTCACCCATCCAAAACTATGCCACGACCATTTTAGCGTGATTTTTTTTTATAGAAATGCTATATTTATACGTGTTGAACAAAATACATTTAAAAGTATATTACATTTACAAAAATTATAGTGGTGTTCCCAAGCGGTCACCCATCAAAACTATGCCACGACCAATTTTGCGTGACTTTTTTTATAGAAATCCTTTGTTTATAAATGTGTTGAACAAAAAATACTTTTAAAAATATATTAAATTTACAAAAATTATCGTGGTGTTCCCAAACGGTCACCTATATAGAAATGCTGGTCAAAATCCGGTATGTGCCCCCAATTTTATTTTTCCCATGTAGACTTGTGTAACCAATTGATTATAACCAAACTGTAGGTGATAAATAACGAAAAAGACAAGTTTTAGAGTAGTTTTTTAATCAAACACGATATACACTCCACAAAAAAAAAAAAAAAAAAAAAAAAAAAATGGAAGTGACTATTGAGGTGGCGAAAATGCCGCAATGTCTTGAAGTATTACTTCAAATACGTTTGCTGTTTGAGGAAGCCGTTGACGCCACATAAACTCACACAAATAGCTGTCGAACATTTGGGAATGGTTACCAAATGAAAGTGGTTCGTTATGTTAGTTGAGGTAGGTCAGTCGCAGTCCGCTGCCGGCGATGCTTCGGCGGACCATTATCTCTCTGAGACAGATAAGATGAGAGCGACAACGATATCGACTTAAATGCCTTTAAATGTTTCCGTTTTACTTCAAAAAATACCGAGTCACTAAAAGCCACTGTTCCGTTCTGTTTTAAGTCAATAAGAACAAATTTAAGAGTTGGTGGCATATAACAGATTTTGACCGAAATGCTTATTTATACGTGTGATGAACAAAATACATTTACAAATATATTAAATTTACAAAAATTATCGTGGTGTTCCCAAGTGGTCACCCATCCAAAACAATTCCACAAGGCAAAACTATTACAAGGGTAACCCACCTTCACTGGCAGATATTAATAAATGAAAGAAAGAAATGTCGAGTAAATATTGATAGTTCACTGGCCCAAAAATGAGTGAGTTTCAAATCAGTCTGTTTCCCATTTAGGCTTACATACATGGTCAACTAAGTACCAATAAGGGTCTGCTGTAGTGGCGACCATCTTGGATTTTTATCCCGTAAGAGCAATATTAAATTTAAAACCATTTATTTAGTATCATAACATTGTTTGAAAGGTCTCATTTTAATCACAGTCAAAATACGCAACCATTTTGTGTTTCCATTTTTTTTAAATCCTGTTCATTTGTCATGTAGCAATTATATAAAGAATATTCAACTTTTTTTAGCACTCAATTAAAAGATGGATTTATAAAATGGTTTTAAATGTGGCAATGTCAAAGAGCTCAGCTGTAAGAAATTGCACAATTTAGATACGGCAATAGGGTGAAGCGCTGAAGTTGCCGGTTGCTTTATATTTTACTGGAGCAGAGCCTTAAACGAAACAACCGTAATTCCCGCCAGTCTGAGTTCTATTTCAAGTCTAAGAGTACATTTTACCCAAAATATTTTTTACTAACAATATTTTACATCTAAGACACAAATAATCGAAATGCAATGTTGTTTCTCTCCTTTATAACTTAAGTGTAATATGTGCAAAGTTGTTGATCTCTAGATTGATGACCCTTTTCCGATTTCCAGAACATTATAGAATGTTCTCGAAAATTCTCGAACCTTCTGGAAGATTCTATAACATTTTGAAAGATTCCATAACACTCTGGAACATCCTAGAACATTCTGTAAGCTTCTAGTACATTCAGAATAATTCTTGTCATTCTCGTTTATGTACTTCGGCACTCGTTCCCATCTGCTACACTGATTTTTTATAAGTGGTGTGATGCTCTTTTGACATCGAAACCGAAACTTTCTTCATGGATATGGGATGGAGATCTACCACACCATATAAGACCCATGGGGGTTCGGGGATGGGTTACTGAGTTATAGCAGGAACAAACCACGATTGCAATTATTGTATATATTGATTATATTTTGTGTGTCCATTTATAAAACTCCAGTTGTCTGTAACTAACATAAATTTCCACATAACAAACCATAAATTACATTAAAAATAAAATCAAGACCCTCTAAAACCAATTCTAATATTTTCTGTACTCTAAGCAAGAAACAATATTTACTCATAACCAAGATAAAGCAAAGAATATTTTTTTCATGAAAATTGATAAAAAAAAGGAAACTAAAGGGGATGCATGACATAAAACAGAAACCAGGTGTACAGTAAAAGAAGAAAAAAAGATAACAATTTGTTTTATTGGTTATTTAGCGATGGTTTTATGGAATGGTCTTAGCGATATTCATTACGTAGCCTTTATTCAACTAGTACTCACCATCTTCCATTGTTTGGGCTGGAATAGGTTCAGAAAGTGGACCCTGACCTTCTTGGTTGTAGGATTGAACGACTATTGAGTACCTTGTAAACTTGGCTAGACCTCCAAGTAATAATTCTCCGCCACCTTCTTCTCCATCTCCATTCACGGATGTCATGTTGTAACCACCACCACTAGACCTAAGTGCATAGTTTTCGTCAATAATTACTTAACACAATAAATTAGTTTTTATTAATCATTTTTACGTTAAAAACATTATTAAAACATACTAAAGATGTTTTGAAAAATAGTGTTGGTGTTTTATAACTTGTTGTAAATAATATATTTAATTTTTGCTACGTATTTTTTGTTTAACGATACGAACATTTAATTTTATGTAAGTTAAAACACTCTTAATACGAAATCTTGATAACAAAGTTTTGAATAATTATACTTTTTACCCATGAGTACTTCTCACGCGAAAGCCTTTACTTCCATTCAATACATATTTTAACACTACATGCTTAAACTATCAAACAAGTTTGAATTAAGTTAAATTAGAAAAAGGAAAAACTGTCTCAAGCCATACTTGTCCTTTGTATGGTGTAGAACTAATAATAACATGTAAACAGAGATGGTAATTATATTAATGAAATATTTTAAGATAAAACAGGATTGGTGGCATAGGTTGAAATAACCTTTTGATTGAGGCAAATCCCACCACAAAACTCTAACTTAACTCTAACTAGTAAGCCCCGTTAAAGATCACTGTCAGATTAATTTAAAACAATAAACTGCATCTAGGTCTACTTAACCATTTTGTGGGGATTTTTAGCTCGGTAAATGTGTAAAATTAAAAGGTTTATATAATTTAATAACAAAATATTAAATTTAATTTGCCTACTCACGGTGAACATGTATATGCATTTTGAAACTGTTATACAAATATAATTAATGTAGGCTATATAATATTTTTGATACTAGAAGTATTTAAAAATGTATGTTTTAAAACCCTTTTTCTTACTTATCCAAGTAGTCAGTGACCTTGAGATGATGCGGGGAGAAGTGACTTTCGAACAATACTGACTGAAAACGTAAGTTTCAGTGTCTGCTAATAGCGCAGTTAACATTCTAATACTCTGAGCACCATCTAAGGCTCTTTGCTAGAGTGAGTGTACGAGACGACTTTTGTAGGTTGAATTACTACAGCAGGCACCACAGCAGGCTTGAGATCGTGAGACTTGTATTACACATGCATTCGTATTATCCAGCTTCGGATTCTACTTATAAATTAATAATCAGGGAAATAACTTTAAATTATTAAGAAGTAATTATATTGTGTAAGTGTAACCTTAAAATATCGAAACTATTGTTTGAAAACCCCTGGAAAGTACATTAAAAATAATAAGTTTTACTTAATTAAACCTTTTATTAAAATGAGTTTACATCGATTTATGTCAATGATGAGGTAAAAGTTAAAAGCAAATAGCCTTTAAGAAAACTTTAAGAGGTTGCACAACCTTGTTAAGTTAAAACACGGCGTTCGAAATACGTCAGTACGAAATGTATGTTTCGCTGTTTTAAGCAAGGTGAAGAAGACCCTTAATATCTTTAGTTGTGAATCAATTGCAATGAGTTCTCCGCTAATTGTCTCTAAGAAAAAATAAAAACTTTTAGAGTTTTGGAAAATATGCTTTGCATCTACATTCTAAAAACAAAAATATTACTAAAATTTGGATGGAAATAAATCTAGTAATATACTTCTCTGGTCAAATACGCTTTATTATATTAGTATAGTTATATTTTAATATTGCTATACTCACGTTACTTTGAAACCAACATAGTATCCCTGGATGTCACCATGACGTAGCTCCGGCAGTGGCGGGGACCAGGTGACCAACAGCTGTGTGGATGATATCGGACGTACTACTACATTGAGGGGAGGACCAGCCGGACGTTGAGGTTTCGTTTTGAAGACCAAAGCAGTACTGGGACGACTACTGCCTGCAGGTCCTTCTGCTATCACCTGGACGGTATAGCGTGTTGCGGGTTTCAAATTCTCTATTAGCGTGCCTCTGAGTTGACCACTTAGCTCCATGTTCTGTTGCCAAGCACCTGTTGGAAAACCATCCAGCTAAATATGTAATGCAAGGTTTTTAGTGGCCAAAGGTCGTGGATTCTAGAGTATCGCCAAGTTTTAGTTGATAAATACTATGTTTAGACAAATATTACTATTTCGAGTAGAAGTGTGACGGGAGAACATATGATGGCTAATAGATATATAGTAACGAAGTAACGAGGGGTCAATCGAGGCCAGAAAGGGGAAGTGATGATGACATCCCCCCGACTTTCCACATACCTTCTCTACCACTTTACCAAAATTACGAACCCGTTACCGAAAAGAAAAATTCGAAAATTTAAGTGCGAGACTGCGCGCTACTCACATTCAAATTTTGAAAAATCTCAATCGTATTTGACTTAAGTATCTTAACCGTACCAGACATGATGGGCTCCATGCTGCGGGTCTATAGTACTCTATCGATGGCGTGTCCTTCAGCTCTTCTCGCGAGTTTCTGGACGTTGTCAGGATGGTGGCGAAGTTTCATCAGAACAAAGCAGATGAAACGATTTATCACTTTACTCGTTTATTTAAAGACGTAACTATAACTCTGCTGGCAAGAAATTATTACAAACAAATTTTTATTAGAGGGCAAAGGCAAGAAATCAAGAACCCCTCCTCTCCAGTAAGTAGTGTCCGCCTTAGCAAAGGTTGCTAACATTCTAACTCACACAATGTCTAGCTTCAAGATAGAACCCCCCCTTTGTCTTCGTAACCCTAATATCAGCATATTTATTCTTTATGTGCAAGCCATGCAGACGTTTCCTGTCAATGCGAATCCATAGTTTTAATATTACTATCTATCTATTGTTATATTTATAACCACTACCTACCATCCCCCTCTTTATATTTCACCACAAATGAGGTAACGTCCCCAGACTGATGGTTCCATTGAATATTCGCAGAACGACTGTCCACCATTACTGTTTTAACCTCTGATGGACTTTCAGGTGGTTCTGAAATAAATAATCACATTTACATCAAAATAGATTTCGTGCCAACAAAATAACAAAATTAGTTACGAAATGTTTCGTAACAAGACATATATGTTGTTCACGATATACTCAACTTTCACATAATTAAATATTATGTGCTCATGTATTTACTACTTTCTGATAAACTAATGGATTTTACTACATTAACTAGAATGTGCGGTATTTTCTCTCTAAAATTATAAAATTTTTATCGTAGGCATACTTTATCAGAAAATTTCCCATTGTAAAACAGTATGCCGATAAACTTTAACGATTTGTATTCAAATTTCTTAATTGACTTTATTCGATATCGAGGAGTTACTATTTTATTTAGTATATGTTAATTTTGTAAGTTATTGCTTTTGTATTTACATTTTTAGCGTATTTGTTATGCAGGCAAATATGTTACTTTTATTAGTTTTATAAGCATGTTTGTTAATTTGTTTTGTAAACCGGTGTCTTTTATTCATTTTAGAGTATTTGTTACTTAGGTATGTAAAGGAGTTGTATTTTCGAACGTTTTAGAGTATTCTTTAATAATTAGGTTGGTAAAGTGGTTGCTTTATTCCTTTTATAGTATGTGCTATTTTTAAGAGTATTTTTTGTTAATTATTTAGGTAAACGGGTTGGTTTTATTTGTTTTAGATTATTTGGCAATTATATGGGATAAGACGTTGGTTTCATTACATTTTAGAGTGTTGTTAAATTTCTTGGTTAAACGTTTGCTTTTATTCGTTTATTAGTTCTGTAAAGAGGTTGCTTTTATTAGTTTTACAATATTCGTTATTTAAGTAGGTAAAGTATTAGTTAATTAGTTTTAGAGTATTTATTTATTAGTTAGGTAAAGGGGATGCTTTAATTGATTGGTTTTACAGTATTGATAATTAAGTAAATAGATGTATGTAATTAAATAGATTTGTTTCATTCGTTTTATAGTATTTGATAATTAGTTAAGTAAAGGAGTTGATTTTATTAGTTTTAGAGTATTCGTTAATTAGTTAGGTAAAGGTTTTATTCGTTTTATAGTATTTTTAAATTATTTAGGTAAACGAATTGGTTTAATTGGTTTTAGAGTATTTGTTAATTAAGTAGGTAAAGTGGTTTTTTATTCGATTTAGAGTATTCGTTAATTAGGTGGGTAAGTGGGTTGATTTTAATTGGTTTTAGAGTCTGTTGTTAATTAGGGAAGAAAAATATTGGTTTTATTTATTATAGGGTGTTTGTTAATTATGCATGTAAAGTGGTTTCTTTTATTCGTTTTAGAGTATTCATTAATTAGGTAAGTAAATGGTTGGTCCTATTTGTTATAGAGTGTTTAGTAATTATGTAGGTGAAGGGGTTGCTTTAATTTTTTAGAACAGTCTGTAGTTATATAATTTAAATATTTCATTGAAGTCCTGAATAAAGTTTAAACATTTTAAAAATTATTCTAGCCATATTTAATTTGTTCTTATTAAAAATATACCTTGTACCAAGAGTTGCACAAGTTGTTGGTCTTTGCCGTACAAGTTACTGGCCTGGCAGAAGTATGCTCCACTGTCAGCTGCCTCAGCTCCGATTATCTGTATTTCTGCTGTCACACCATCTGGCGTCATGTCTTGCTTCACTGAAACTCTGTAACATACGCAGTTTAATTAAACCTTAAACAAATATTTTTTTAAACAGTTAGTATAGCCTAATACAGTATCTTAAAAGAAATTGTTAATAGAATGACTGCTTCTTCTCTACTTCAAATTTATAATTACAAACTTTAAAATAAAAATAATTTCTGCAATGTCAAAAACAAGTTGGCTTCCTTTCAAGCTGACAGGATAGGATTAATTACCTGCACTTCTGCTTGGAATGTTTTGCAAATTTTTAACTACAATATTCATGTTGCAAATATCAACGACGAATAACGTACGTCGTAATACAGCATGAAAGTGTATGGACGTATAACGTACGTCATAATACAGAATGAAAGTGTATGGACGTATAACGTACGTCGTAATACACAGTGAAAGTGTTGAATGTGTTGTTACGAAATAAAATGAGTTGCTGACAACTTGACAATAGCAGAGTTGCACAATTATGTATAGGCCTAGTTCGATCAAAATAGTCGTAGGATTACAATAATTCGCATAGAGCTGAAAATTGGTACAGACTTTGGGGACATTGTTACAAATATAATACTTAAAGTCCCCATCGATCCCACATCTGCAAAAAAAGTTATTCCAGGTAAAGATTAAAAAATGGGTTTTCCAATTTTTCTGGTGAACGGGTAAGTTTTATCATAACAATAGATCAGACAAAAGTTCTAGATCATGAAATTATCTACAAAAATAAAATTCTTCTCATACTTTTTTTTAAGAATCACTATTCCTGAGATATTGCTGTTCTAAATCACCGAAAACAATAATATGTACGCTGAACCGCCTATGCACACCATCGAATGTTTAATATGAGTAAAAATATAATATTAAAATATAATATTGGTTTGTGTAATTTATGCATACAAATTATACGATTGTGAGAATATAGACATAAAAGCAGGACATCTGCAGAATATGCTTCAGTCAATCCTAGTGTTTACCAAAGATTTATCGGAGAGTTTTTCACTGTTAGACGTTCTGATAAACTCAATTGTGGTACTTCAATGGATGTGGTGATCGAGCAACCAATGATGAAATCAATGAAAACAGATGGAGGTATTGCTCGAGAAGCACAAAAGAGAGTGTTATAAGTAAATGGGTTTATGGCGTGCATGCAATGAATAATGTATGTGAAGGATTAGAAGATCTCGCTGTTACAACAGATCAGCATGTAGATGCGAGTGATTCACGAGCAAAGAAAGATGGTAAAGATATTGAAAAACGTCTTGAGTGGTTTTCATCACATGATCCTGTTACGCAAGTTAGTTTTAGTTTGAGTTGGGTGAACTTAGTTTAGGTGAATAGACAAATTCCGACATACCAAGTAGAGTAAATAGACCAATAAGCAACAAAACAAGTAGAACAGAGAAGGGGGAGTAGAGTCGGCCCCCCTTTGGCACAACCTTGACCTTGACCTTGACCTTTGACCTTTGAGCAGTGTAACGTGTGTGAGATGTTGACCTTGAGGAGAGTTAACGTTTGTGAGGTGTTGACCTTGAGGAGAGTAACATGGGCGTTGAGGGTGACCTTGAGGCGCCGACGCCGGCCACTGTTTCCGCCATTTTGTTTCCGCCATCTTTATTTTTTTATTTTCTAAATTAAATTAAATTAAATTATTTTCTTTTTAAAACAGAATAAATCAGCTTTTCTGAGATTTCGCCATCTTTGCAGTCCCACGTGACCAATATTTATTTAGATTATTTCTTTTTATTTAAAAACGTTAGTACAGAAGGGTGATTCGAACCTATGGAGTTTGGTACGAGAAACAGACGCCTCTGCCGTTTGAGCCATGACGACATTTCTAGTTTACTATATTTAAGTTGAGTACATAAGTGTAGCAGATTGCAGTGTTGTAATATTTGGGAGTATATCGCAGCCATTGTAGCAGCGCCCTATATGTACAGGATGTTCCAAAACGACTGAGTGATCGGAAAGATGTGTACATACATTGTATCCTCAATGTTAAACGACGTCGCTACTTTTATAATCTGTCGCCACCTTGTTCGTCATCTTATCGATATATTACACTCTTCTATATGTACAGGGTGTTCCAAAACGACTGGGTGATCGGAAAAATTGGTATATGCATTGTATCTTCGATGTTAAACGACGTTGCTAAATTTACAATCCGTCACCATCTAGTTCTCCATCTTGTTGAGATATCGCAGCCTAATATATGTACAGGGTGTTCCAAAACGCCTTTGTGATCGGAAATTTTTTTATGTACATTGTAACCTCGATGTTAAACGACGGTGTTAAATTTACAATCCGTCGTCATCTTATCGCAGCCATTGTCGCTGCCTCCTATATGTACAGGGTGTTCCAAAACGACTGGGTGATCGGAAAGATGTGTATATGCATTGTATACTCAATGTTAAACGACGGCGTTAAATTTACAATCCGTCGTCATCTAGTTCGCCATCTTGTCGATATATCGCAGCCTCCTATATGTACAGGGTGTTCCAAAACGACTGGGTGATTGGAAAGATGTGTACATACATTGTATCCTCTATGTTAAACGACGTCGCTACTTTTATAATCTGTCGCCACCTAGTTCGCCATCTTATCGATATATTACAGTCTCCTATATGTACAGGGTGTTCCAAAACGCCTGGATGATCGGAAAAATTGGTATATGCCTTGTATCCTCGATGTTAAACGACGTCGCTACTTTTATAATCCGTCGCCATCTTATCGCAGTCATTTTCGCAGCCTCCTATATATACAGGGTGCTCCAAAATTCGTAAAAGCGGTAATATTTAATTTATACGAACAATATAATGTAATATTAAAAGATAAAACGGAGTTATCCTAACCTAGTTAGTGCGTGTGAGGGTGTGTGTGTGTGTGAGTAACACTTATCTTCTATATACAGGGTGTCCCAAATTATTAAAAGCAGTAATTTTTAATTTATACAAACAATATAACGTATTATTAAAAGGTATCGACAATTTAAGTTATCTCATCCCAGTTAATATGTGTGTAACACTTTTCTCCTATATACAGGGTCCCCCAAAATTCTTAAAAGCGGTACTATATAATTTATACAATCAATATAATGCATTATTAAAAGGTATCGACAATTTATATCAACGCCGTTAATATGTGTGTGGAACATTTTACTCCTATATATACAGGGTGTCCCAAAATTCTTAAAATCGATATTATTTTTATACGAACAGTTGAATGCATTATTAAAAAGTATCGACAATTTAAGTTATATTTATCCGGTTAGCATTGAGTGTGTGTAACACTTTTACTGCTATATACGTGGTGCTCCAAAATACTTAATAGTGGTAATATTAAAAGGTATAGGCAATCTAAGTTATCTTACGCTTTTTTAGTGTGTGTTTGTATATGCATATATGTTGTTCATCGGTCAGACCATAACAGTAAATATTACATAGAATAATATAATGTGTGATCAAACATATAACAATGTGTTGTAGAGTATGAGAAAATGATATAAACCGAACTTGACCAAGCCTAACCAAACAAACTTTCGCAATATAACTTAACCAAACTTAATCGAAATCCCCAAATTATTATAGTGTATTGTAAAAAATGTACCCGAACTTAACCGAACTTAAACGAACTCCCAAAATTGTTATAGTGTATAGTAAAAACATATAACACAAGGGGTCGAACAGGGATTGATTCGGATAGGTATAAAGTATTATGTACAAGTACCTTATAGAGAACGGTGTTATGACGATCTGCCTGTAGAAACACCCAAACGTAACTGAGGGTAACCGATCTGTAAACATAGCGTTATTTTAGCAAGAAGCTATGTTGTTAATAATTAACCGTGCCTAAACAGCAAACAATAACCAAGAAGCATTTATTGTTAACTAACACAACGAATCCACTACGGTTAGGTTAACCCTACCTAAACCGCAAACCTTAACGTGGAAGCCTATGTTTCTACTAACATGGACAGACATTGTTTTTATAGGAGTCTATGTCGTTAACTAACCTAAGAAGTAATGTTATGCAACGTAGTAAGTGTCTACGAAAAATAATCGACCTATATTGTTCTAACCTAAGCTAAAAACCACAATAGCAATTGTTTTTATAGGAGTATACGCCGTTACTAACCTAAGACGTAATGTTATGCAACGTAGTAAGCTTCTACGAACCTAGTCGACCTATATTGTTATAACCTAAAAAGCACAACAGCAATTGTTTTTATAGGAGTCTATGTTGTTAACTAACCTAAGACGTAATGTTATGCAACGTAGTAAGTTTCTACGAAACCTAGTCGGCCTATATTGTTAACTAACCAAAGCTGAAACACCGCATACCTAGCCTACATAGGAAAAATTACTTAATAGCAAAGGATTATATTCGACCTATATTTTTAACTAACCTAAATCACACTGATTTAAATAAAAACCCAGAACCACAAAACAAGGAACAAAAACAATAACTAAACAACTAAATTGTAAGTTATGTTTAATACGTTACCCTTATGTACATTTCGATGACATGGTCATCCTCCTCAGAGGGTTTTAACACTACTAAAGTATACAGATAATATTACAGAGC
>JAGFPH010001208.1:181433-201109 GCA_018207615.1 Philaenus spumarius | reverse complement strand
ACAATTTGTTAAAAATTTATTTCATATTCTGTTTGCAAGATCAGCTGTTAATTTACAACAATTAACTTTCTTTCATGAACTAACAGTACAATTTATACTACTACTTGATTGGATATTGCTAGTAAAAATAAAGTTTTAGGCCAAGTTGTTCATTATTTAAAGCATTGTTATTAGTGCCTTCTGTTTATTCCGTTCATTAAATTACAAAAATTCAAATTGGAATGCCTCCTTTAAGTGAAACTGAAAGAATAACGCTGCTGATGATGCATTCTGTCAAAATTAGTTAAATACTTTATTTAAATTTAGTTTTTTAGATACTTCATGAATAAAAAAATGGAAAAATGGATACTTCATGAATAAAAAATGTAAAAATGGATAGTGCAGTGCGTTCTACCTAATTTTATTGTGAACACAATTTTCCCAAAACTGCAACTTTGAATGCTAATAACTCTACAACGAAGGCATCTATCAAAAAACGGTTTGCGCCATTGTTTTTCTTTTGAAATTTCACATTGAGGTGATGTGTCATATGACCATCATCTCATTTAAAATAATAAAGTTAAATCCAATATGGCGGAACCAAAATGGCGGACAAAAATTTCAAAACCACCAAAAAGTAGGATTTTTAAAACTGTACAGGTTAGAATAAGTTTCTACCGCCAAGAACGTCCCAGTTGCGCGATATAAAGCCGTTTCCATACTTAAAAATCACCCTGTATATTAGCTGACCCGTGCAAAGCATTCGCATTCTAACTTACTAGCAGTGTTTTATTAATTTAAATCCATGTTAAACAGAAATAATTGTGTTATTGTTATTATATATTTTTAAACAACTTACCAACTTGCAGAAGGTAAAAAACAATAAATAGGTGTATCCACAATGCTGTTTATAACCACGCTTACAATTAATTAAAAATAGCAATGTAGTGGCGTAACGGCAGCTCTCCAGCTGGGTATTGTTATCATCAGTGTTGCCAGCCCCAGGAAAATATTCCTACAATTTACTTGATCATACATCACTGTTACTTTCGGAGTTTTCATTTCTTTTTTTTCTTCGTATAATTGTATTTAGTATATTTTTCCGGTGTAGCGGTAAAGGAAAGCTTTAAAATGATGCCTCATTCATGTAATTTGATGATGTATTAAGGAAGTTATGGCGTACCGGTACCGACAAAAAATGGCCTTGAGAAATAATATATGTGATATACATACATAAATATATTTGTAAATCTGCAGTGTAAAATGTTAAAATGACATTTCATTTGTACAAACTGTTTGAAAAATAACGACGTAATGGGAGGATAAAGCAATTCCTTAGCGGAATAAGGAGAATGTGCTATACTATATTGTTACTCAAGGATATACGTACTCGCTTTTATAGGAGTTGTTTGAATTGTCTGACTGAAAACACTAATGTTTTATTATTATATGCATAACCTTTATTCTATTCATTAAAATATATAATCCACCAGGATAAACATGTATAAGTACATTATGTCTGATAGTTGAACTTATAAAAAGTTGACAAAAAGTGAATAATAAACTTCCGCGACGATTAACCTTATTAAAATCAACGATAATTCAAGTGCACAACTAATCCAGACACGGGGACAATTCATGCAATGTTTTAATACACGGTTTCATAAATTCTGCTTTCTTGCATCCTTATGCTCACATGTTTACAGTATGGTGGGATGGACTAAATGAAAAGTCTCTATGCGAAGCTTTGCCACAGCTTTTGATAAGCTTAGTGAATGACATACGTAAATCCATTTGAAAAGAGCGAACCTGAGCCTACGAAGCGGTGTTTATTTTTCAATTTAATCTTCATGTTTGAAAAGATTTAATGCAAAACGTGTTATCAAATGTTGGAACGGAATATTTGTAAAATTTAATCTTCAACCACTTGAGGCCATTTGAGATCGTTCAGATTTAATTCGAAATTATTCCATCGAGTTTTGCTATAGATCTTCTGTTGAATGTAAACACTAATGGAATATAATAGGGGAAAACAATTTATAGCATATTCAAAGGTATTTGTGAAGATGAGGGCGATCAGAGGATATTCTGAAAGTTCACATTGAACTGACCCTAAAAACAAAACCAATCTACGCAGGAAATACATATTTTAGAAATTACGAGAAAAAGAAAACTAAAAAAAAAAAATACAGATAAGGTTTACCAATTTTCGCTATGTTTTGCAATAGAGAAAATAAATTTAACACTTCACGGACATTGAATGCAATCGAATGAAACAAGAAACGTAATCTTGACAACGTTGTCGAATTGAACATTACACCCACTACAAACGCTATTGCAGGTAGCGTGATATCCGTGAAGAAATACCAAAATACGGAAGAAAAAACAACATTTTTTCGCCTGGCTGCATATTTCCTAATGCGAAATCCCCAAAAAATATCCTAAAGTATGGCTCCAGTTTGTTATTTCATATAAGTTGGTGACGAAACTTTACCCACCTCACAAATAAAGTAAATGTTTTTCTAAACTATTACCAATTACGTTATTTTGTACCCCTAAAACAATAGTATTTACTTACAGTCTCTAGTCACAGAATGTTTCAATTTGTAAACATATATAAGTTCGAAGCTTTTCTTAATTTTCTAAAAAAAAGTCTTCAGCTGTTGCTATGTTTTTAGTTTACTTTATATGTTGTAGCACTTATTACTTTCAGAAAAATCATAGGCTGGCAGTTGCATATGTTAAATCATGGATTAAAGTTTTGCTTTTGTTGTTTTTTCTGTTTTTTATATGTATAAAGAAAAAAAGTGAAGTTTTGTGTCTTTCTATTAGAATTGGTGTTCAATATCATTTGTACTAATACTGATTTATTTACATACGTGCTCAAAAGGCTTTTCTGCAGTTAATACCAACACAAAGTAATTTATATACTACTAGCTGACCCGTACGGCGTTGCCCGTGGTGGTTGGTATTTTCAGTCTTTTTAACGTAATTGTATTCTTTTTAAGTGTTCAGTCAGTGAGTGGTATTTGGCTTTTATATATATAGATCTTAAATAATAAAAGCACATTGTCATAATAATAAAAGATCTGAAATTATGATTTTAGTAATTTTTCATACCCTTTCTTAGTGAGCACCTATGGCCCTAGAGGAAGCTACATACCAAATTTCATTCCAATCCGTTCGGTAGTTTTGAAGAAGTAATTTTTTAATAACTTTGATCCCCCCCCAAGCCTCCCTAAAATTTCGAATTTTTTAAAACCCTTTATTAGTGAGCACCTATGGCCCTAGAGGAAGCTACATACCAAATTTCATTCCAATCCGTTCGGTAGTTTTTGAGAAATCTCGATGAGTGAGTCAGTGAGTCAGTGAGTCAGTGGGTTTTGGCTTTTATATATATAGATTAAAAAACAGAAATCAGTCCTAGAGTAAATGAAACATGGAGAATATTCCTGAAATTAAAAACTCACAAACTAAAATAACAGACAAACATATATCTCTAGGAAACAACAAGGAACAAACTACACCATTTAAAACTTGCTGAAAGAAAGAGAAAACAAAATAAGACCATTTTAAATTATCTTCAACCAAAAAAAATTCTTTTAGGTTTTTGTTTTAAATCCCTGTAGATTAAAACTGTCTTAAAGTATGTTGGTAGCACTTCTTACTTTCAGAAAAATCTGGCAATGCTGTTATATCTGGCTGTCCGTTGTTGAATCGCCTTTTCAAGTTTTTCTTTTGCTATTTGTTCTGTAATACTTGATTTAGATTGTTATAATTTGATTTCCAGCCATCATTTAAGTCTATAGTTTTTTTTATATATATTTATATATAAAGGAAAAGATGAACGTTTGTGTCCTTGTATTATAACTGCTTGTCTCCCATATCTGCATTAAACCCTGTTTAAATTAATTATGACGTAGGTCTTCATAAATTTATATAATCAAATCTTCGGTACGACCCAAGTGATGATATAGAAATAGAGTTCAAGTTTATATATTTTGTAAATTTTTTATATTTGCATCGGTGTTTTACATTGCAAAAAACTGTATACCGGTAGCTTTGATTTATTACAATGTTTCTAAACTAACTGAATTTAACTAAACATTTATTGACATTTTAATCGTAGCCTTGAGGGCACAATGGACGGTATGCTTTAGTAATACTAACCTGTAGTTAGTAGCAGGAGTTAACTGCACTTTTCCGCCTCGCATCCATCTAACGTTTATCGGTGTGTCTCCTATAACGTTACATACTAAGACAGCCGTGTCTCCTTTCTTTACGGTAACTACTCTAGAAGGTACAGAGAAATACGGCGAAGCTGAAACAATAAAGTCATAGTTCAAAGTTCATAGGTTGTGAACTTGGAGGTGTAACCCCCAAATTGCCCCCAAATTGCTTTCAAGTTCAGGGAAAACAGATAAAATGAGCTGAAATGAAAGCCTATTTTCTTTATAAAGCTAAAAACGTATACAAGAAAAGTATTCCAAACTACAAAGAGAATGCGTTCGCATTCATTTTTTCAGTTTTCCCTGTATTTGATGGCAATTTAGGGGTGGTTTTCACCCCCGATGTGTTGAAACTATGCGAATCAATTTTAATTCTCCTTTTATGTATAGAATTATATTTTTGATGTAGCCTATACACAATTTATTTTTCGTCTTTGAATTTTGTGATTTTATTTTTTGTATTAAGGATTTCAAGTTGTTTGGTGAATCAGCTGTAGAGTAAATGCAGACACGTACATATTACAAAAGATAAGGTAACATACCATTACATCTATACATATAATAAAATCGTAACTAAAGCTGGGGTTTGAGCCGTTGGACACAGCATTTCTTCGGGAAGGTATAAGGAGAAATAAACATTTGAAAAAGTCCATTCTTTAAAAAGCTATGACGTCATTAGATACCAAAGATAAACATTTTGCCGTCTTTGCTTATAACTTTAGACTTTTATTACCTATATTCCATTTGTTTTACCGACCCAAGATGTTTTTATCAGCTGTAGCTTTTCAACGGTAGGTTTTAGGAAAAATCTGAGACGATTTTGGTTATTGGTAATTAAATTTTCTAAAATTTTTTTCTCCGAGGCGATCTGAGGGGTAAAAAATGCAAAAATCTTGGACAGTTAGTATGTATGTTTTTGTATGTATTTGTTTCACATGTTTAACATGGGTTTTAAATTGTTATTAAGACGTAATGTGGAATTTAAATCAACATGTAAAATGTATTAGCAATGTTGAGTGAAACAGTGGAACAAGGCAGAAACCCTTAATTCTGTAAACAAGTAGTTTACTGAAATAATACAAATTTATCAAAATTAAGGCAAACAATATCATCATTTAAAATATTGTAATTAAATGTTTTGATTGCTATTCTATTGTTGATTATTTGTTACTGTAAAATATACCTACTCGTTATTAAAACAATATAAACTTTACAATTACACAAATGTAACACGAGATATATTCATTTCAGCGAGTACAGACTAGGGTACTTGAGAGAGAAAATCAATAAACCAACAATCCCGAGCAGATGAGCCACCATACTGGCAATGTATGCCGCAGTAAATAATTGAGAGTAAAACGGGATATTTTATGCTATAAAATAGTCAGGGGTTGCATCAGGGGGTGGCTATAAATATATGAGATAGTGATAACTTGGAAGAATCCCTTACATGTATAATGTCTCACATATAATATAAGGTACCACTAAAATAATTACAATAACAAAACAAACAGTTACATAAAATAATTGGTTTAATAAATATACTGCAGATTACTAAAATAAGTTTCATTAACATCTTAGAAACTTAAGTTTCATTCGTCATCTTCAGATTGGTTTTAACATAGATTTACTTGTAACGAGCATACTCTAGGGGATATACATTTACCAGATAGGGCCACGAATCTTTTCACTAGCCACTTACAATCTACCGCATCAGTCGTCCACGTTTAGAGAACCTGATTTTACTATTATTGAATAAACTGAATTAACTAATTTACATAATCCATTAAACTGGAAAATGTTACCAAATTAAATTTTTTTTTAATGAAGAGGAAAAAAGAGGCAGAGATAGGTTAGTATCACAAAAATTAAATAATTTAAAGCGTTTGGAAAAAGAGTTGGGAATTATTTAAGATCTGTAACCTCAAAAAATATATTGTAGATTTTACTGAAAATTCAAATAAGTTTACCGATTTCGTAATTTTAATAAAAATTTCTATCTACGAACGATTTTTTGCAAATGATTATCTTCAAAATTAGATGAAAGATACATTATATTGAAGAAAACTATTTTGGGGATGTTTCGTCCTGGTATTGCATACCTTTAATACATATTTACAAAAAGTATATTTTAAAAAGTGCATACAAACAGTGTATATTTTTTGGCACGAAATCTGTTGACTGTATATGAGTGAGACTAACTTATAATTAAATAATTTATTAATGTTAAAAAGATAGCCTTCACTGAACATTGTTATTTAAAAGTGTCTTATAGGCTTGTTTTAAGAGTTTAAATTGAATTTATTTGTCTTTGTTAATTATTACTCCTTGGAAACGCTGAGATGTAGGTGTACACAAGTGCAACAGCTGTATATCTTGCAATATTAGGAACTAACAATACCAAGTTCTGAAATACAAACCACTGTCATTGTAATCAGACTTCATAACTTTAAAAAGCTATCTACAATAAATAATTATACTTACAGTTGACTTTTAGTTGTACCACTTTACTTATTCCATTTCCTATACCGTTAGTAGCTTGGCATAAATAGAACCCCTCTCTGTCTTCTCTCACGTTCTGAAGCAAGAGAGAACCATTACGGAAAAGTCGCGTATACATTCTTTCTCTAAGTTCTTCGTAATCTCCTGACTTACTTCCTGAAATCATTGAATTTTTACTTTCATCATTGTATTATATTTCATAACGGAATTTGGTTGGAATTGAACTACAAAATACTTTTTGCAAACTATTATAATTAAATTCACCTTCAGCAGACTTAGTGTGTATATATATATATACACACGAATATATTAGGATCTACTAACCAAAGTCAGTAAAAATGCGAAATATTAAGTAATCAATATTTCTTTTTAATCTAACCTAGCCATTTTCAATAAAGAATTACAAAATGTTATAGATTTTTTAAACAGAACTGAGAAAATACAAAGTGTTAAAATCTTTCAAACTACAATATGTAAATATTGTCAATTTATTTGCAAACGTGTAAATACAAAAGACTTAAATTCTCCTTATAAAAGAAAACTTTCAAACTGAGCATAATGTATTTCTGAAACCATTACTGTAGTTCTGAAACATAATTACACAAATTTTGTCATACTGAATGAAGTCCTAGCCATGTGTTCGCCTTTGTTAGGATTGCTGGCTAGTATAATTATATCCTAATGATTTTGAAAATTAATATTTTGTTTACAATTATTATTAATAATAAGATTATCTTTTATGAAAAATACGTGCACGGCCATAATATAACACCACAGACAAGCTGATAACCTTAATCATAATTTGAACAATATCAAATCAAAAATACAAATACTTTTGAAACTTTCTTTAGGTAGTAATTCTGACACGAAGGCGATTCACAAATAAATCAAATACTACCAAAGCAATCAAAAATACTCTTATCATCATATATTTCTAAGATATTGCTCAGAATCAAGCAAGTGGATGATCAACTAAATGAGCTTAAATCTGTTAACGTAACTTTACGAACAAAAGGCTCAGGAATCCTACAACAGTAAATACCGGGGGCAACTTATAGCCATTTAAAAACAAGGTAAGTATCTTGGAATTACTCTGAATCATAGATTAAATTGAAAAAAATACATCAAAAAGAAAAGGACAGAACTTGGTTTGATACGCAGCGATTGGCTACATGGATAAAATTCTTTATTTTTGATTTATAAATAGATAAACAAATATGGCTCTATCTCTTGTACACGACGGACCAACCTTAAAAACATTCAGACTTTCCTAAATAATAGACTGTGTAATATAGTGAACGCTCCATGGTTCGTTCGTAACCAGGACATCCATCGGGTGTTCCAACGGTAGCTAAAGACATCAAACAATTTGCTGGCAACCACAGAGCCAGACTGCCAACGAGGAAGCTCGCCTAATGCTTGACAGCCAGAACTTTACTTGAAGACTAAAGATAACAAAACCCTTCGAACTAGTGCAACACTGTAGGAGTGAAAGTTTAGTTGTACTAGATAAAACCGTCGATGGATGAACTCCGTCGAGTATTTAATTGTTTATCTTAAGAATCACTAGAATAAAACTAATTGTGGTCTTATATCAGTTTTAATTCTTGTAAATTTATTAATTTTTTTTAAACATTAGATAAAGTATTGTTAACGAGTTCTAGCCTGGACGAGAAAACAAATCAACTTATAGCTCGAAGGCTGAAGTTACCTGTTGCTTTCTTCCAAACTATAGTAGGTTGAGGTACGCCTTGGGCTTGGCAGTTTATCATGATGTGTCGGTTTCTTTCCACGTTTACATCCAGCGGCTCCGAAATCCAGCTAGGTGGGACTGAACAAAAGCAAAACTTTTATAAACAAGCGTACAACAGTGGGCCGATAATAATAAACAGTATTTAAAAATGTTCGTATAAGATGTAATTAAATATGGTGTAGTAGTAAACAAAAATATTGTTTAGTCGTACTTATTACAATAAACTGTATTACGTTATACAATCAAATTAATATTGGTAATTATTAATTTAAATTTTCCGCATAGAATTATATTTTATCTGAAAAAAATTATGTTTAACGAAAATGCAAATGCCAATATAATCATGTAGTTTACAAGTTAAATTTATGTTGTTAGATTTGTTTGTTATTTAAATACAATGATCGAACGTTACTTCAAAGGAAATGCAAGTCGCTAATTTAACCAAACCTTAAACATGAAATTATGTTCAAAACTAGTAAAATACATTTTAAATGATAATAATTTGTTAATTAATTCCAGCCTATTGGTTGATAGTAAAATCATATTTAAAATTATTTAAAAAATGGACTTAATAATTATTGTGTGGTTATCATCGTATAAGAAGCCTATTTGTGTCTCGACATAAAAGGATACATTTTTTAAAACTTCCCACCTCCATTATATATATATATATATATATATATATAAAACCGAAACAGATAAACACAATCTGAACTCATGATAGATATTTCCCGTCAGGTGTAACCTTAGAAACCTATTTAAAATTCCCAAAACTCTCGTCCAATACTACCTCCAAATTTAAAAAAAACATGCAATGGACACATAAGACTTGTGATAAAACAAATCGAATCCTTTTAAAAACATTAAATTCCTGTGTTAAAAATAAAAATCGGTTATTGCATTCGTTCACTAGGCTAAAATATGTTATTCTGTAAATTAATTTCTAGAATTATAGTTATGTTCTTGGTCTTCGAAGATCGATCAACTATTGTCATTATTGTCTGTTCATTATCAAGGATGAAAAATGTCAAGAGACATTACTTTCTAGAATTTTATAAAGATAGGTATCGCACTATGAAAATAGTAATTTATTAAAAATTTCTTTATTTAAGTTTGGACAAAGTCAACAGCAAGAAATAAACAAGAGCCAAGTTTACCTGATCACAGAGTGATACCAAGGAACTATATATTCGCTTCGCTCGCAGTTGGAAAATTCGCTAAAAAATCTCGTTAATCTTTGGCTCGTTTGTACATAGGTGACCGAGCATAAATCAGCTGTTTTATTTGGCAGCTGACTCAAACTCATTAAACATTATCTCCATAAGATTAACATGGGAAATTTGAAAGGATTGTGTGCCGGAGCTCCTTCTCGGGTGAATAGCGGCTGAACGGATGATTGGATCTTAAATTTGATGCAAAATCGTTAGTTTGAAATTCAATTTCTACAACTTTTGTATTTAACATTTTTTTCTATCTCTTACCGTTTTCTTGCTAAATGCGCTCAAAGTGGGAAAATGAAGAAATTTAAAAAATCGAAAAAATCTTTCCCGCCCAAAAGGTGCTTCCAAAATTAAAACATGTTAAATTCTGGCAATTTTCCCACAAGTTTCTCGTCGAGAGCTTTAATTCAAGTATAAGGTTGATGGGGCTCCGATTACGGGAAGTGCCTAATAATTAATGTCAGTGAATCAGTGAAATCGTCTAGCTTTAAGGACGTTGGGCGAAGCCTCCCTTCTCGGATGAATAGTGGCTAAATGGATGATTGGATCTTGAATCTGACGGAAAATCTCTTCTTTGAAATTTAATTTTCTACAACTTTAGTATTTAACATTTTTTGCTATCTCTTACCGCTTTCTTGCTAAATGCGCTCAAAGTGAAAAAATAAATAAATTCAAAAAATTTTAAAAATCGTTAACGCCCAAAAGGTGCTTAAAAAATGTTAAATTCTGGCAATTTTCCCAAACGTTTCTCGTCGAGAGTTTTAATTCAAGTATAAGGTTGATGAAGTGCCTGATAATTAATGTCAGTGAATCAGTGTTACCGTCTAGCTTTATATAAGTAGATGCTCTGAAAAGAAAAAAATCAGAATTTATGTCCTTGATTGCATACTGCACTTTTGCTTTGATTTCTTTACTTGTGGCCTGAAGGAGTGGTTGATATGGGTTCCTGATTAACGTTAAAGTACGCTAAGCAATTTTTATTTTCTTACCACAGAAATTCGGTTTTTAAAAAGTTCCCATTTGTTGTACCACAAGCTATATGTATGTCCATTACAAATTTTTGTGATTGGGTGGTAGTAGGGGGACGGGGTTTTTCTATACAGATTTTCTACGGTCCACCCTGATGATGAATAACTGTTCTGTGATCAGATTTTGCAAATATCTTTCCATCTTTTAAATACTAGAGGTGGTAAGTTTTCAAAGAAATCACTTGCCTGTGTTTTCCAGCAATCAAATTGTTTTAAAATAACTATCATTCAGTATTCAAGATGATTTGATATTTAAAAATCATTACGACACTACGTTTATAAATGTAACTTATAATAAACACATCTTATTAGTAAACACTTCAAATAGTCGTACATATTGTCCTTTGTTAAATTCATCTGATGCCGTTTACTTCAGCTTTCAGCCCAAACGGTTATGTCTTACCTGGAAGTACTTGTTATATACATATATATTTACTGTAAATATATATGTATATACAGGTACAAAAGTGATGTATTTTTATAACAGTTATAAAATGACGCAGTTTAAAACCAAAAGTTTCGTTTTTGACATCGAAATAGTTTTGTTTTTATTGGATAACAATTCTAAACGAATATTTTCTACTACATTATGGATTTAAGCAATGGTTCAAAAGCTCTAAGTTACAACCGGTGCAGGGTGCTTGTGCATGAAGCTAGATTAAGCGTCTAAACAACATGGATATTGGATTTAATAAGAAGTAAGCCGTTCTTTAATTGTCTACTGATTATTATAGAAATTACACATCAAGTGATCCAATTTATAAAGCGTAAAACCAAAAACACAGAGATTTGAAAAATATGTGAACGTTTGGAATCTACAGATAATTTTACACATCTAAACTAATTTGAAAACACAGAAAACAATCAGTATCGTTGTTAAGCTACGACGTTTAACATTTACATATTAAATGAAAAATATAATTGATGCGGCGATAAGCTTGTTTATATAGTGATGGGGAACATAAATAATTTAGTTTCTATAGTGTTGGGATTTACCGGGTATATAAGTCAACTTCTCCTAAAGAGAACTACACTAGGATAATTGTAAAAAAGACATGCTTAAAGAGTATAATAAAAAAGAGGAGTAAAAAATAGAAAAGGAAAAATAGAAACAACAAAAAGAAGGTGCAAAGTTTACCTCGTGAAACAAACCTGGGATCCATGAGTCGGCGGGTGCATTCCTTGTGCCAAAGCAACCGAAACTCAAGAACATTGAGATTGAAATAGTGAATATAATGCGTTACCTTTGACTTGCAGCTTGGCTGTGTACCTCACAGTAGCGGCCGGGTTGGAGGCTAGGCAGGTATATTCTCCGGAGTGCGACGAGGCTAAGCTAGAAATGCTGAGGAGGCTAGAATAAGGATCGAGAGTGGACACGTTAACTGCCAGATGTGTGGGAAGTGTGGCGCCGTCTTTAAGCCAAGCGATACTCAGAGGCGGATCACCCCGGCTGACACCACACACCACCCGTGTTCTCATGCCTTCAGGAAGTCCCTCAGCCGGGAACGAAAAGGGCTCAATTAAAGGAGGAACTGGAAGAATTAAGAGAAAGTATCGATAAAATTAAATAATAAAAAAGAGCAAGAAAAAGAGAGAGAGAGAGAAAAAGAGCAGAAAAGAAACAAACTATCCGTGGTTTACCATTGACCACCAAACGTTGGGTATGCTTAACGCTGGAAGCAGGATTCCTCGCTACACAAGAGTAATTCCCGTTGTGTTCTGGCGACAAACTTTCAATCAACAGTATGGAATTGAATTGATCCACTTTTTGGACTGAAAGGTGGTGTTTCGGGTCGATCGGCTTTCCATCCTTGAGCCACGTCATGGTCAGAGGCAAATCCCCTTTAGTGACGGAACAGGTGAGAGAAGCGCGCTCTCCCAGATGTAGGGTCCTGTCCGAAATAAATGGTCCTAGTTTTGGGGGAACTGTAATCCATAAATCAAAACTGAACTCATACATTTATTATCACTTGTCGGCTTCAGGACGTCTTCATCCTAAACATCAACTAAAATTAGAATACAAACGTAGAAAAGATAACGAACAAATAACAGTTTTAATCATTCAAACACGAGTAAGTAAATACCTTTTTAACAAACCATACAGTAGGATTATATGATTACAGTATTATTACTCCCAAAAGTAAGGTCCCCTAATCGTTGGGAACGGAGACAAACTATTCATGCAGCAGTTGGTCACACTGTTGTGATCGTTGCTTCCCTTACTCCGAAACAATCATGTGCGTCCCTCGCTTCGCTTTTTGCTCAGTATTGGTTTGCCAGCAGTTAGAAATAAGCTCCGTTGGACGCTACCAAGTGTGAAGTTCGAGCATTCAAGTTTCTTTGAATACAACTTGTCGTACTGAAATTCACAACTATCAAATAAGTGCGAGAGGTTAAATAGCAAAGGTTGAGGAAACCACTAGGTTAATGATCTTTGCGGTGCCTAAGGTTACCGTTCACAGGATTTTAACAGAAAGTATGGGAAGGTTTGCCGTTAGATGGATACCACGAATGCTGCCGGAAGATTAAAACGGCGACGAGTTTTTCAGTGAAAAAGATAGCTTTTTGGTCTCGATTGTCAGGGGTGATGAAACCTGGGCGTTCCACTTCACACCTAAGACGCAACAACACTCGGATTGGCAACGTTCTCATTCGCCCAAACCGCTAAATAAAAAAAAAACACAGAGTCTGCCGGTGAAGTCATTGCATCTGTGTTTGGGATCGAAAGAGAGTGTTGTCGGTCAACTTTATGCCTGCTGTGACCACAGCCGACCGGTACCTTAAATGGGCAATTCAGAACTGGAGAAGAGGAATGCTGAACAGGGTTTAAGCATTATCCACGACAAACTCGCCCACACATCGCCAGTCAATCCGTCACTTTCCTTCAGCAGTTTAAATAGAACACTTTCACACACCCACCCTATAGTCTCCGCACTTGGCACCCAGTGACTACCACCTGTTCCCGAAGTCGAAAGAACATTTGGCCGGTGACCTCGAAGAGGTGCAATATGAGGTTCACCGCTTTCTCAAGGACATGGCGGGAAGCTAGTATGGCATGGGTATAAAAACATTGTCACAGCGTCGACAAAAATGCATTGACCAAAGTGGCGATTACGTAGAAAAATAAAAAAAATGTTCAATATTTTGAATAATATAAATATTATAGAAAATAAACGGATTTTTGTATTTCTTAAAAATAGGAGACCTTACTTTTGAGATTACCCTCGTAAATTTTAAAACTTGTAAATATTTAATATTTTAACCCTACGATTATTATTATAAAAACATTTCTCACATTTGAAAGTCTGCCATTGTTCCATCATAAATCAAATTTATTGTTATTGACTTCCTTGACACCACATTTACAGATATCATACAAAGTTTGACTATACTAAATCTAACAGCAACATGTTTTACAAAACATCAATTGTAATAAACAATATTTATAGGATAACTTTATTGTTTACAATCTATATTGAGGTTTTAAATGTATGCTTTTTCCACCGATCAACTCATTTCTAGTACTGAACGTATAATATTTGTTCAGGAAATATTAACGTGACCAGAAACATGGATGCAATACATTGTAGAGCCATTCCAAAGGGAATTAAAACAATCAGTGTTGGGTGACGGGTGTAAACAAATAATTTAAAACTTTAAATTTTCTGCCACGGGTTATGACTTTTATAAATTTAGTTAAATCTGAATGTCTGTCAAACTCATTATATAATATTTATACAGACTATCAAAATCCTCCCCTTTACCGAAAGTAATCCTGTAATTCGTTAAACAATTTTGTACCATTTAAAACATTTTGAAGTAGACTGAACTTCAGTGAGTTGTAAGTTTTGGAGCAAAAGCATTTTATGCAGGTCATGCCACTGGACGGTACTTTGCTGAAAACAATACGTTAACCAATCCGGGTGAAACTCACCACATATACTTAAGTAGAAAGCATAGCTCAAATTGGACCAAGTGTCATTCTAAGTGCCAGTGCAATCAGTAAAATTTTTGGATCTTCCAATTAACAAGTTGAACTGCAATTAGAAAATCAGTTCCAAAATTAGCCTCATGTGTATTTGTACTGATAAATTTGAAACTATAATGTGATACTTTGATACTACAATCTATTATGGTATAGTTTATTATTATTATTTAAACTATGGAATTCGTCTTTGTGGACACCCATCAGTTCAGAATATGAAAAGATTTGTATAGCAAAAAGAGTCATCAGGCTTACTGTGGAGCTAAAAAAAAAACCATAGCTGTAAAAAGTAATTGAGGACGCTTGGTTTATTTCAACTTCCTAGTATTTAAATCATTTTTAAACAAAATTAGTGTGATCATGTCCAACTTATTGATATACACAGCATAGCACCAGTCAAGCTTGTGATAACGTATCGTCAACTCACAGTATCGTGCCAGACATCACAAGATAATGCACAATTAATGAATAAGGTTTCTAAAAGCATTTACAATTACAAAATTTATTGATTTAAAAAAAGTCTCAGACAATTCCCATGGTCTAAGTTGTCTGGATTGTTTTACTTAGTTTATAATTTTATTCATCAAAATCTTACCAACATGACAGATGTGATCTCACACATTGTATTTCGTTCTCGTTTTTCTATCCTGAGCGAAGTGAGTGCATATTCGTGTAGATATGTTGTGTATTTATGTCAATTTATTGAATATTGTATTTTAATAATAACTGCTTGTTATTTAAATTGTAATTTGTGATGTTTCGTTTATTGTTAAAATAATCTGTGTATACGACTTATTTTATTGAAATTCTGTTTGTCAAAAAGAAACAATACATAAATAAAAGTAAGTATATACATTTTTAATATCTATTACTTATTTTGTGATAAGGAATTTTTTGTTTTGCAGAATAAAAATATTTTATAGTGAGGTGAGACATGAAGAGAAATACGTATTTGGCCACCTCCCCATATTATACAGAATTTTACAACTAAAACCCTCTAGATGTCTCTAAAGTCGTAAACTATGTACCCCCTCCCCCCCCCATATACTTCCAGCTGATGCATCCAATGTTCTGATCCACTAAAACTTTTACACTTAAGAGGTAATTGTAATTTATTTACATTTTTTAAAAACGATGAGTTTAAGTTGAATTATTAATAAAATAAAAATATAATAAATAAATAAGTTTAAAGGTAAACTTAGGAAAAATTATTTACAGTTAATTTATTAAAAGTTTACAAGAGCTGATAACATTTTCTTTTAAATACCAATACAATATACCGTTCTAAATGCAACATAGCTCAAAGTGTGACCAAGAATTTACTGTGTAACTCGCAGTTTTGCTGGGCAGACACGATTGAAAATAAACGTTCATAAGAGGTTGTATGAACAAATATAATATTATGCAAGTGAAAAGCACCTTCTTTTTACTCAACTCAATTGGTGTTTTCTTAATTTTAACTGGATTTCCATTTATTCAGAATAAAATTTAAACGTTAGTACTATTACGCCGCCAGAGAATTTAGACGTGGTTATATTTATACAAATATAGAATGCATGAGGTTACATTTATTTTATAAATACTGTAGTAAAACAAAAAAAGTTAAAAATATAATGTGTTGGAAACTAAACTATTTCTCGAATAAACTATGCTTGATGCAGTGGTTAGTACAAGAACTTCCAACACAGTCCCTTTCGCTACTCCCAGCCCTCAATTACTATAACTAACACACAGTAAATAAAGAAAAATAAATCCTTTGATTTATTTGTACAAACGAATATAGTACATTGGACTATTTTATGACTCACTTCTTCCGAATCATGAATTTCAGAAGAAGGTGTAATAGTACCACTGCAATAAATACTATTACTTAGATCAAACACTATACTTCAAAGTGTAAAACATAACTTGTGCTATCTGTCATCAAATATGGGTTACATTTAAAACTAACAGAGTATAATTATATTCTTGTTAAAGTAGTTTAAAACCCTAAGGTAGGTCTAAGAATACATAAAGCAATATTTACCAATCACAGCGACTTCGGCTCGACGTCTGGCTGTCTGTCCTTGTTTGTTTCGTGCCCAACACTCGTACACTCCAGCGTCAGCTTGTTTCTGTACAGGATTTACATAGAGGGTTCCGCTGATTACTTTCTGCCGCAGATCTTCCGGTAGTTCACGGCCACCTAGAAAAAAAATTAAAATTTACCATCATCTCTCTATTATGTAACGAAATACTGTTAGTCACGCAAAAACTTTTACTGTACTAAGCATGCATGAGGATCCAGGTCACCGTTACCAACAGACCCTATTCCGATCCAAGTGCTTCTGTACTAATTAATCGTCAGAGTATCCAATTAATGATTGGCTGTTGGGCTTGGACCACATTAAACTACAGTAAAACTAAATCTGTATTTTATCTGTTGTACAAAACTGGCGAATAAACCCGATTTAAGAGGTGGCCGAAGGTAAAAATAAAATTCAATGCTCTGCCTTATTGATCTAAACTAAAAATCTCGGATCACTATAAACAATACTCTAAGCTGGACCATGTTATTGACACGTGCAATTGACAAGTGCTGGCATGCACAGTATGAAGAGCAAAACATTGATTACTGTTTAATGTTAGAGTGAAGCTGGTGAAAACATACATTTTTCCATATTTTAACTTTTGTGATACTTTTATCAATGGCATGACTGTTGAATTAGCTAACAAACTTCAGTGAGCTCACAATTATTAGCTACGGTTCATTTTTGACTTAAAAAGTGACGTTAATGTTACAAAATATTATAAACAAATTATAATTTTCTGAAACTTATTTTCTTTTTTTTAGAAGTTAACATATTTATTTGTTATTGCATGCTATTTTGCTCACATATTTGATTTTACGTATTCCGTTACCATCAAATTTGTCATATGTTTTTTTTAGGTTTTTGATGGTTTTAATATTTTCCAATGTTGTGGAAAGTGCGATATGGAACGTGGTAAAATTGTTTATGGAATATGTTGCGTACTGAGTGTTTGATATAACTAATGATACTAGAGTTGATGGATCGGTTAGGGATCAAATTTTGTAACTTTTATATAAAATTTAAAATGGCGTAGTTGAAGTGTTTGTTAAACGTAATCGTAATGTACAAACTCAAATGTACCAGGAGGAAAAATAACTAGACTTAGGCAAGCTCAAGGTGTAAACTCGCATGCCGGTTATTCCTCTGCGAGCTCAACGAAGCATCTCCTGAACCGGGGCTGAGGTACAAAGACATTCTACTACTGTAATATATTTCGTACATGGAGGCAGCTATTCAGTGCCTTCTTGAATAGAACAATTTGTCAAATAGTTGGTTGAATTCCTAAAACTTATAAACTTGATTTTGGAGATTCGTTCAACTCACGTCAGCGGTTCACCTGAGTGATCAAATTATTTTATCTATTTTAGGTACACGTATTCTGTTTTTAAATCGTCATATTTAACGGAAAAACAGAGGTAACTATATAACGTTAAAAGGAATTTACATTAAACTTACCTCTCTCCCAGTGGATTTCTTCTATCGGATACCCGGCGACCGGACACTTGAGTTCAAACGTTTCTCCTGCAATCGCTGTCACTTTAGGTATGAGTCGAATGTAAGGATGACCTAAGGAAATCAAAAATAAAGGAAACAAATGAAGAATTATTGTGATTTGTATATCTTATAATTAGTTCTGTAATTATTAAAGATGTTGATAATTTTGGGGTTTAATCCGAAGAAGTAGATTCTCTTCAAAAACAATTCGTACATTGATTTTTATTTTACATTTTAGTGATAAGTAGCCTACTGTAACGCATTTGAATTTTTTTGTCATGTTTATATTCCAGCGAAATGATATGAAAATAGTTCTTTCATTTTAACTAAAATTTTACTTTAAAATTCACCATCTTAAAGCACTTTATAAGGGTTGGCACTAGAATCAAATTTTAAATACAAATAATTACCACAAATAATACGTATTACTTATAACAAAATAACAATATTCTTAAATTAATTCATAATAAATTACAATAAATACAATTCAATTTAAATTACAATATTAATAATATTATATAAAACTGAGAACTTAACGATCATTACCTATAATCTATAAGTTATAAGTGGCTTTGAATTGACAGATTGACCGACTGTCATAGAATACACGTAGAGCAAAAACTAATGAAGATACAAATACTAAAATTTAAAGGTGTTTTGTTATGAGGTTATAGACACACTCTAAGAAAGGATTTTGCAAAATTTGTATTTTAAAGGGTAAAAATAGTGAACATTAAGGGGTTCACTCCCAGATCTAAATCAGATAAAACACTGTTCGGATTAAAAGTATAGCAACGCAAGTTTGTTTACATTTATTACCATATCAACCAACTTTAGAATTTATAATCATTTAATTATCATTCACAACCAACAGCTTTTTTAAGTCAGATTAACTAACTAAAACTAAACACATACAAAAATAAACGAAAAATGCTTACTGTATTATAATTTAATTCAAACATCTGTTGTTAAATATTATCAGCGAATGCTTACGCTTTGTTCCTATGAGTATTGAACCCTTGAATCTAATGTGTGCTGTTTTACTGTTACCCTTTGTTCCATAGTTTATATAGTTTTACCATCTGATAGGAAATAAACGGGCTACAACAATTTCTTTTTATATTTTTTTATAGTACACATTTATTGTTTTTAGAGATTTTTTCATTTACCAACATTTTTAAACGGATTATTTTGTAACACGTTTTTTCCAAACTAGGTGTTTACATTGATGAGTAATCGTGCAAAATTTCAACTCAATTGATTAAGCCGTTTTAGAGGTATACGTTATTTAGTACACAAAACAAAGTGGCGGATAGCTCGTGAAAGAAACTTTTAAAGATATATACTTATATGCACTTGTTTAACAGTTTCACCAGCGTAACAGGCCCAGAAAGTTTCTCAGTTTCTTTATGGG
>JAGFPH010001208.1:152521-167306 GCA_018207615.1 Philaenus spumarius | reverse complement strand
AACGTGTCTAGTTTTAACAAACAGTTGTTCTATGTGTCTTCGTATATATAGGGGTTTCAGGCAGCTCTCGTAGCTTTGTTGAAGATCTTCAAACCTGTTGGTGAAAATGAGGGGATGCTTCTAACGTGTCTAGTTATTTCTTCACTAAGCTCCTCAATGGTAGTCGGTGGCTCATTTCGGAAGATGCTTTCCTTCAACCCCAATCATAAGCGTCAGGTGGTGAACGGTCATAGCAATGGGATGGGATGAAATGTTTGTTCCTCGTGAAATCAGGTGGTTGCCAAACTTTCTTTGCATAAAGCAATAGTGGCTACAACCGTGTAACTGTTGCGCCATATTGCTGAAACCAGTGGAAACCATTGCTAGCACAACAGAACTTCATCATATCTCTTGCAAAATGTTTAAGGATGTGCAGTCTGTAACGTACCAGATTTACAGTAAAAGCATTCTTGTTATCATCAACGAAATACGGACGCAGTGTGCCTCTCCTTGTTACAGCGCACCAAACCTACGACATCGTTAGGACGTTGAAATCCAAGAAATCGTGTTATTTGCTATAAAACCGTTTAGGTGTACATGACTTCACCTGCAACCCATACATTTCGAAGGAACATTTTCATTGTTTTCGGGGTTTTCACATGTCCCTTACATTTAACAGTTTAAAAAGTATATTTTTTAAACAGAAATCCACCAAGGTTTTTAAACATTCTTCTCAAAGACGTACTACTGATGTTGAATGTCTGGTTAAGACTTTTTTCGGAAATTGCAGGACTTACTGATGAAGTCTACCGTGGTTTTCATTAGTAGTTACCGCTTTTATACGGAATTACACTCTTTGCGATGAGCCAGAACACTACCCGTACGACGGAACTTGTCAACAACACTTACATTACTTGGCGGTTGTTAGTGAAATCGTTCTTGAAAATCTACAGCAGTACGCATTAAATTAGGGCCAATTAGCCCAGTCAATAAAGGACTTCGATGGTAAAAAATTAGGGTAAAGCTGAATTTTACCCAGTTGATAGAATGTCACTAGAGGAACATTTTTACAAAAGTCCCCAAAAATCCCCCTGGAGCTTTCCCCCCCAGCCCCCCTCAAAGGTTCAAAACACTAAAATTCACGGCAACTCTAATAACTCCCTTTAAAAATGTCCGATGAGGTCGTGATTTTTTTTTGTTTTGTTTGTTATTGAATGGGTTACAATATTATTTAATATTTGTATATTTTAGATTTGAAACTTTTGATAAATTTTTTAAAATATGCGGCAAAATCTAATTTTTTATTATACAAATTTTGATTTTTACCGAACATGTTTTTTATTTGTAAAAATATGACAAAATTCTTCATATAATTTTTTTAGCCAACCCTTTTGTGAATCTAATGATATACAGTTGTCCTTGTATATGTTTGTTACTACCCGCCATATAGAAGGGTGAAAGCAAGAAGGTACGACACGACGCGAAGTCTCACGCGGCCGCCCATTATCCTAGGTAGTTGCTGTCACTGTTAAAGTATGATAATTGATCGTGTAAACTGTGATTGAGATAGATATTATATGTGTTGTATTAACAATGGTAATATCGACTCATATATCGTATAATATAATAGTTAAATGGCATCATAATAATTACACTTACATCTTTTAGTTGGTCTTACACTTAATATATATTAATGGGTTTTATCAGAGGCAAACCAATAAAAGGCATAAGTTTTTATTAAATAGATAATAATTTCACCAGTTCTGGTTCGGGGAGGAGGGGAGAATAATCCTGACCCTTTAAGGCCTTTCCATTATCCAGCACCTATGGACCCGCCGTGTTCCGAATTGGCAAAACCGGCAGCTGTTTCACTTAGTATAAGTGCTTTACAGCATCACGGACCACCCGCCCACCCGAATTTATTTGATACTTAAATAAGCAAAATGTTATTATATTTTACAATATGTAGACACAACATTACATAATATTTATAATATATTTACAACATGTACAGTCTTAGTTTCAGAAATTGGATCCACACCATCTTCCTCGGAATACATTAGTGAGTTTAAGCATGATAATCCATTGCAGTGCTCACACATTGGAGAACAGGGCAAGTTTGCTTTTCTGCACCCACAGTAGCTACCACACCCTTTTTTCAAGCACATGATAATTGATTTAACAGTTCATCGGGAGCAAATGGTTTGTGGTTGTAACTGGTTTCAGTGTTAATTTCAAACTCCCATTATGTTGAAGGTTTTCAACTTTTCACCCCCACTCTGAGGCTGGGAGTTTGTTTCCTATCCACGATTGAACTTGTAAAAAGACTCTAAATAAGTGTTGGTGACAAAGCTTCAGACGTCACTGGTAGTCATGCTTGGTCAAAGCTTGATTTTAGCGAATTTTTCTTCGTCAATGTCACAAATCGGTAATATTGTGCCTCGTTCAAAGAAGAATATTGTTTTAATCCATACAAATGCAGCATAAACTTCTCTCCAGCAGTTACCAAGTCTTCTTTCTATGTGTAAGCATTTAGGAATACTTTTGCCCAACTCCGAAACTCAGGGGTTTTAAGTTCATTGATTTTATTTTTCCTATGCCATGAAAACAAGAAGTGGTGTCACATCCAGTCAATGCATGGATAAACAGTAGAAGCTGTCGTGAGTTCTTGTACTTCTCAACCAATGTTTCTATCTTGTACATCACCATAGAACAAACAAGTCCACCTTTCTCTTTACAAAAGTATATATTGTTTTGTTCAGGAGCCAGAGCAACCAGCAATACAATTAAATCTGTATCGGAACCCACAACTACAACTTTAGAGGTGCTATTATTTTCTTTTATGGCTGTCTATACAATGTCAACGTCAGCGTCTTCTTCAGCTGTTATCACCCTTACTCCATGGGTTTGAAGTTCTGACGCCAAAGCAAACATCAGTTTCTTTTTATTTGATTTATTGCCCAGGAAGTTCTCTTTTAGAGTAACACAAACGGTATTATTTTCAAACTCGAGGTTACAGGAAGAATGTCTTGCCGCTCTTCTGATTTGTTCTTCATTCTTAGTCGTAGGCTCATCTGGATATACGTCAAAAACAACCATAGAATTTCCTCCATATTTGTTGAAATTATATCTACAGTAGTTTTCGAGGATATCACCATATGTAACATTCTTTGGCCATTGCACAAGGTGTAATAAGAATCCTCCATCCAAAACATGAGTAACGTCGTTCGTTTTAAAGTTATCGGTGACACCTTCCTGAAATACCTTCATGAGGGAAGATTTGGTACCCTTTCGAAGAGATGCACCATCAAATATGGATAATGGATGTGCTGATAGCTCAAATTCCAGATACCCTTTTAATTTGCAGGGACTGTCGCAAACACATAATATGCGATTGAACAGCTGTTGTGAGTTTACGATGACTTCTTTTGATCTTACTGTGACTGATTTTTGCTGAGCTTGGGTTTTTACCATATCTTTCCTGTGAAGTTTGAGCTCCTCAAAGTTTTTTCCCTTTACCCGCTCAATAGCTTTCATTCCGATCTCGTTAGCTTGGTCACAATTTATGGAATCGTCACATACAAATCCAGTTTCCAAAGACACCAGTTCTCCTAAGAGTTTGGTGAAGGGATTATGTTGTTGTAGCCAGGTTGTAATTTTTAGTAAGTCACAGAGATCTCGTTGTTTTCTAGATTGTCGTAGTTCAACATGTTGATCATTATATTATATGGAGGTTTGAAGGAATTCTTCAACAGCTTCGTGAATTTTGAGGAAAAATGGAGTTTCAAGTAAACATTTTGCAAGAGTGCTATCCGTGATGCCTCGTCCGTGTGTTAAACCCCCCACGGATTTCATTGGACGCATGAGACCTTGTTCTATGCACATATCGGTCCACGTTCCTGACCAATGCGATCCCTTTCGCCTCATAGTAAAAAATCCCTTTTCTGTAAACAAAACCAAGTCTTTTTCAGGTAATTTAGATTCAATATTTCTCATTTTCTGAATGTACAATTGAGCGGACTTGCCATAGGGTAAATGCTTTGCTGCATGGAAATAGGGAAGCATTTCAATGTTCCCGATGAACTGTTAAATCAATTATCATGTGCTTGCAAAAAAGGGTGTGGTAGCTACTGTGGGTGCAGAAAAGCAAACTTGCCCTGTTCTCCAATGTGTGAGCACTGCAATGGATTATCATGCTTAAACTCACTAATGTATTCCGAGGAAGATGGTGTGGATCCAATTTCTGAGGACTAAGACTGTACATGCTGCAAATATATTATAAATATTATGTAATGTTGTGTCTACATATTGTAAAATATAACAACATTTTGCTTATTTGAGTATCAAATAAATTCGGGTGGGCGGGTGGTCCGTGATGCTGTAAAGCACTTATACTAAGTGAAACAGCTGCCGGTTTTGCCAATTCGGAACACGGCGGGTCCATAGGTGGTGGATAATGGAAAGGCCTTAAAGGGTCAGGATTATTATCCCCTCCCCCCCGAACCAGAACTGGTGAAATTGTTATCTATTTAATAAAAACTTATGCCTTTTATTGGTTTGCCTCTGATAAAACCCATTAATATATATTAAGTGTAAGACCAACTAAAAGATGTAAGTGTAGTTATTATGATGCCATTTAACTATTACATTATAAGATATATGAGTCGATAGTGCCATTGTTAATACAACACATATAATATCTATCTCAATCACAGTTTACACGATCAATTATCATACTTTAACAGTGACAGCAACTATCTAGGATAGTTTGCGGCCGCGTGAGACTTCGCGTCGGGTCGTACCTTCTTGCTTTCACCCCTCTATACGACGTGTAGTAACAAACATATATAAGGAAAACTGTATATCATTAGATTCACAAAAGGGTTGGCTAAAAAATTTATATGAAGAATTTTGTCATATTTTGACAAATAAAAACATGATCGGTAAAAATCAAAATTTGTATAATAAAAAATTAGATTTTTTTGCATATTTTAAAAAATTTATCAAAAGTTTCAAATCTAAAATATTATACAAATATTAAATAATATTGTAACCCATTCAATAACAAACAAAACAAAAAAATCACGATCTCATCGGACCTTTTTAAAGGGAGTTATTAGAGTTGCCGTGAATGTTAGCGTTTTGAACCTTTGAGGGGAGCTGGGGGGGAAAGCTCCAGGGGGATTTTTGGGGACTTTTGTAAAAATGTTCCTCTAGTGACATTCTATCAACTGGGTGAAATTCAGCTTTACCCTAATTTTTTCAGAACTTAGGAATTTTTTGGTCTTCATTGACTGGGCTAAATGGAACGACAGGTTTCTTATAGGCGAAAACAATGATCTAAGATAAAATATTTCGCTGCAGTGGTAAGAACAAAAACAGCGTTAATTAACTTACAACGTGGTCTGGCAACATACTATAATTTAATCAGCTGATCTAAACACCAACCACACTTGCTTTAATTTCAGTACTGTTTATTTTAACACCTTACACAACGAATATATTACCAATCAATACAATATATAAAGTTTATGTATTGCATATTATTACCATTTATGCGGACATTTGCAGGAGGACTGACTTCTACTTGCCGGGTCAGCTTGTGTCTGGTGCGGCAACGGTACGAAGGAAATTGATCGCTGAACTCTACGTTGTGTATCAGCAATTCTCCTGTAGTCAGCACGTGAAACTTTCCATCTGTCAATTGAAAAGGTGAACTTAAACAAATTCTGAATATAAATATTAGTTTAGAACATTATGTTGTCCAAGCATTTGCAGTCAATATCGTAACCTGAAAAGGTTTGAATGGATTACATTCCACAGAAATATACAACTATCGTTTATGATTATACTGGGCTCAAACTTACAGTTCGTCAGTTGACAATAAAAACACAATTTTATATTATGTAACCATGAGTAGTTATGATCTAGGAGTAATAGAGTACAATATCATGTGAAACTCATGTGATGCTAAACTTATTGTTACTAAAGCAGAAATTCTTGTACAAATACATATCCAAAGATGTCTGAGTAACACAAAAATAAACAGAATCACCATAATAAACTTTATATCAAAGATTTAGGTTATACGATTACTGATAAAATATTGGCACATGAGGCTTTCATAATATATTCATTATAATATAATATAATATAATTTCATAATATAAGCAAGGTTAGATTTTTTGATTTTATGTTTGGTACTGTCTCTGAAAATAAATCTGAATGAATCGATCCCATAAAAAGAACAGAATAATAACGTAAACAGTGCATTACCTCCTTGAAGTGAAGGGTAGATGTAAAAACCAGGATCTTGTACCCAAGACACTACTCTTACTAAATCTCTCACTGATCTGTCTATGACACATTGTAATATGGCTGTACATCCTCTCGCCGCTCCCAACACTTCCACGGATACTTTGTATCCCTGTGTTACAACTGCAATCACACATTATATATAAATATAACCTTTCACAAATGTCTTTGTATACATTTAAGATAATGGTCAGGTTATTTAGTTATTGTTATTAGTTAATTGTGTTATTATTTATTTGCTGGAACATATCACGCATTAAACATATGAATTATATAATGTAATATAAACACGCATCATCAAGTTGGTTAAAACTTAAAAATAAATTTATACAATTTTATACATTAGCAGTAAAAACAATCTACTACACAATTTTACAGTAAAAACAACGAACTATGTAATTTCACTTAGTACCAGTTAAAACATTACATTATAAAATCTCTCACATTAGTAGTGAACAAAATCAAACTATACAATTTCGAACATTAGTGGTTACAATAACCAATTATATAATTTCATAAATGATAGTCGAAAACAATCATGTGACAAATTCACATTCTATTAACAGTTTCACGCATCACTGTGAAATAATTAATTATACAATCTTACACTTGAGCAGTAAAAAATCTATTATACAACTTCATACATAGCAGTAAAACATTACATTATATAATTATTTCACATATGAACAGTGAAACAACCAACTATGCAATTTCACATATATGAGTAGTGAAAACAATGAATTATACAATTTCACACGTCAGTAGCGAAACTATTAGTTACAAAATTTTAATCTTAAGGAGTGAAAAAATTAATTGTAAAATCTCACTCGTTATTAGTGAAAAGAATCTATTATATTATATCACACATAAGTGTTGAAAAAATAAATTTTACAATTTCACACATAAACAGTGAAAACAATCACTTACACAATTTTCATACATGGGCAGTGTAAATAATAAATAAAAAAAACCATTGGGTGTGCTTAAGACTACACGTTGGAAGTGATAACTTCCATGATCGATTTATATTTTTATCAGTATTATTATAAGAGGAGAATAAAGGTCAACAAGTTAAACAAGTCAATTGTTAAAAAATATTATATAATATTTTGAAATTGCATGGTTATAATATTATAATATAATAATTATAAAATAGTATTATTATTATAATTATAATATTATTATGTAATTATATTACAATTATAATAAGTATGCAAAAAATAGTGACCATTATAATGTCAGCAGTATTTATTTAGTGACTGATGATTTTGAGTGAGGTATTAGTGTATGCAATCTACATAGAATTATAGGAATAATTCAATATGAAAGGGATTGTTATTATAATAATAATTATAATATTATAATAACGTATTATAATATATTATGTATCGTCTATTCCCTCTCCACGCGCTTACTTGTCTGTATATACTATTAGCTGACAGGTCAACGTTCGCTATTGCAATATTATGGTTACCTACAGCAAATGTTAAATCTTAAAGTATTTTAGCTGATTCTGTGTGCATTTTTATACAGTGGTTTTTTTACCGTTTGCCTATGTGCTTTTACGCGATTTGTATTAGAAAAACGCTTTCGTCTTATTTTCCCTCGTTTTTTGGTATTTGTTCTGGATGCGACCGAACTGCATCAGATGATGATGTGTACACTGTTCTGTTAGGGTTGGAAGTTGAGAAATTTGGAGACCATCGTCTGAAACCTGGGATTGGGAAGCTGACTGTATTTCCTCCACACTAATATCCATTGAGTTGTCAGGTAAAGAAGGTGTGAGAGGAATGAGAACATCAAAGTGGACTCTCGTCAGTTCCCCAGTAAACCTTAGCCTCTCTACTTCCTCAATCGGTTCGCCAAAACTCTCCCACAACAAATAACCATCTCTGTATACCTGAAATTCATAAAACATATTTCGGATGCTGTTTGAATTTCACAGGAGGTTCCAAAAGATACCGGTTTGCTCATATCCGCGATATATTGTTTTTTTGTTGAATAAATATGTCCTGTTACTTTTAAAGTATATGGTTTGAACCTGCGCCAATTGTTTGAAAGATGACTAACAACTCTGATCCTCACCTCAAACCCCAATGAATCGTGTCATGTACAATTAAAGCCAAAGAGTAGAATAAGCATTAGCCATCTGGCCTAGAAGAAACTACTCTGTGAAGAATAGATACTCCATTAACGTGTATGACCTCCATTGTTATAATATGAAGCTAAATTTTATATGTAAGTGAGTAATAATAAGTTACAGTAAAATATAACAATGTAAAATATTACTTTGTCAAAATGTACGAAATGTAAAATTTTGTCTAAACTTTCTTTAGTTAAACAAAAATCAATCTTCTTTACAAAACTTAAAACGCACAAATATAATAATTATTATAATTATCCCTTACATATTGAATTATTCTTAGAATTCTATGTAGAGTGCATACACTAATACCTCACTCAAAATCATTAGTCACTAAATAAACAATGCTTCCATTATAATGGTTACTATTATTCGCATACTTACTATAATATAATATTATAATAATTATAATAACGTATTATTATATACTATGTATCGTCTATTCCCTCTCCACGCGCTTACTTGTCTATATATACTATGTATCGCCTATTTCCTCTTCACGCTCTGACTTGTGTCTACGCAAACTTTTTACGTGACGCGAGATTTCAGAAACATAGTCAAGCGAAAGTGCCCAACGGGCCGATAGAAGTTATCACTTCAAAAATCTCTTACATTATTAGAAAAAACAATCAACTATACACATTTCATTACATTAGCTGTGAAAACAATAACATTTTCAATTTAACAAACATACACTGAACAAAATTAATGGTAAAATCTCACACATGCACTTGAAAATAACCAAAAAATATATAATTTCACACATGATCAGTAAATACAATCAATCTGCAGTTTCTTATACAATTCCGTGTTTTGCTGACTGCCACAATTATAATTTAATTTTCATTTAAACATGATACTTATATTATAAATGCTAACCAAAATTTTAAAGTTTCAATCTTTAGAAAAATATACTTAATTGTTAATAATTATAAATTACAATTTAATAAAGATATTATTTTGAACTAACCCGCTCTGACGTGAACTTCTCTACTGATGATCCGACCCACAGAGTTGGACGCCATACACTTGTATACTGTACTATGAATGTCTTGTCTATAGGCATCCGCAGGGAATGGTAACAAAACTAAAGTACCGTTACGTAGAACCCTTCTTATACCAGGAACATCGGACACAGTGTTACCATCTACTGCTAACCAGTCTATGGTCGGGGGCGGATTCCCTGAAGCTGAACAGTCCAACCACCCACCGCTAGTGTTGCTGAACTCAACTCTGGTCGGTGGTTCCATAATAAAGTTGGGGCCTCTTTGGTGCGAGTCGAAACCAAAAACTAGTACGCTTAGAATTCCTGAAACATTTGTAACCATAAATTAGTATATTTCTAACAAAATAAGTCTACATTATTACATTGATGAAATTAAAAATGAGTTTACTTTTTGTGTGTATGCTTCGTTTTGTTTTAGTTTCTTACTATTCAGTACTTTCTGTATACGTATTTAGGCTTCTAGGGGGTTTTCAAGTTAAGCAAGCAGGGGAAGGCTCTAACTTAAATCTATATTTATTTACAAAGTCAAAAAATTGAGAGCATTAGATTCACAAAAAAAAAATTGTTTTGTTTTGTGTGTAATAAATTATACTAGTTTTAACTTATGTAAATCATTTTACCTAAAAAATAATAGGCTAGGTTAAATCATTTTTGCTTATCACACTTGAGGTTATGTAAGCGAGAGTTGAAATTGTTTACATCAAGATGTTAACATCGGCTTTTCCGTGTTTTTCCATTCCTGAACTTTGTAAGTTGACCCTTAAACGTATTACTTAAAGGCAATAAAGTGTACCCAAACTTGAGTGGTAAGAGGGCGGAAGTAAAGCAAACAGTGGTTGACTCGCTTTAAGCTGACGGTGTATGACTAGTGATATAGTGATATGTACTTTGGAGTTCGTCACAGCACAGTCAAAATAGAAATGCATGGAGTTACGGTGTACGTCATAATGCGCTGAATTGTTAAATGAACTTAATTTATAGTTCAAAGGTTACTTGGACTGCATTCAACGGATATGTAAATATGAAGTAAACGTTTTTACAACTTTTCTTCTTTGCAACAATCTCCGCCGTGCCGTTACACATAAATCATTCAACACGATCCGCAACTTTGTTTGATTCAATTTACACGTGTAATAATTTCCTGCAAATAAAAGAAAAGTTAGAGGAACAAGTTTAGAAGTTTCATTCATTCAGGTTGCACGTGACCCGCGGGTACAAGTTGGTAAAAGTTTGTGTGGTCTAAGAAGTTGTGGAGGGAGGTTAGGGTCGAGTGGTTAGAGCACGAACGTTACACACGTAAGGTTTTATTTAAATAATTTCTTATTTAACACTAAGCTATATAACACATATTGTTTCGTCCAACGTAAACTTTTATAAACTATTGCAATCCCATTAGGTTAGTGTTAACTTTATGGAAATGCATGCCAGGCAGACATTTAAACGTATTTATTTTGGTTTTGTAACAATAATGGAAGTATGACCTGAATGTAGAAATAAAATAAAATATAAACAATGTTTTCTACACTATCTGGGCCCGCGATATCATACGCTCAAACATGTATAATTTACTCATAGTTTTAACATATGCACGTTAGACGCACTTTATTTATTTATATATATTTGTTACTTTTAAATCGATTGTAATGAAAGGAACACTAAATGTTAGCCCAAGCTTATCTCAATACATCACTAAAAACCACATCCAAATTGGTTTAGCCATTGTCGAGATTAGTGTGTACAAAACGCACAGACAAACAGACGTTTAGTATGTTTACGATTATATTAGATGTATAGATCTGCTTAACAAAATAACATATCTATACTTTTTTTAAATTAGGACACCAAACAAAAGTAGACTTTAAAAATGTGTTTATTCTACATAAAACAAACTTATTGTAATATTAGTGCTGTAGTAAAATCAAACACTTAACTGTTTTTTATAGAAACATGATCTCGTAAAATAGCAAAATTCTTATGAGATGTGGGAGAAACAAAAATAATACTTAGCATAATACAGTCAACTTAACTCTTCAGCAGAAAACGTAATCTCTATATTATATGCACGAACGTAATTCACGAAAAAACTTAGTATCCAGGTCACCGACACCCCCACCACCCTACCCGATCCAAGTGCTTCTGTCCTGATCAAAACTCAGGCCCTACTTGCTTCGTCAAGCTCTAAGTCACGGCTACCATCACCACTCTACCCAGATCCCTCTTTAGTAACCATTCGTCATTTCCTTGAAAATGTCAGGATATACAATAATCTGTTTACATTTACTTCGCCACGAGTGTAGACGGGGAGCTAGAGACAAAGTCACGAGTCATCACCGAGGTTGGCGCGCTTAGGTATTTTGTTTAAATATATATATATTCATTTACAAATGAAAAGCATCAGAGCAAGAAATGCATGCAAAAGTTAATTTTTCTAAAATAGATATTTGTTCACATTTTATTATCCTTTGTTTTTAACTCTTACATCTATTGTCTACTTAACTTTTAAACTAATGATACTACAGCTGTACAGTCCACGTCGTAGTCAGCACTAATCCTGTCTAAGGATAAACTTGCATGTTTGCTGAAGTGACTGTACTAAGAGAACTAACTTTATGTGCCCCGCAGTATAACGCTTTCATTAGTTGTATCGTTCACTTCGCTCTTCTCACTTCCCTAAATAATTATTTGATCACGGCAGTTGAAGATTATAGCCCATTCATCTTTCGAAATTAGACCTAGTAATCTGTCTTTATTACGTTCTGCTAACTTCAAAGTTTTAAAGTTTCTAAAAGTTCGGCTTTGGTTCCCAACTTTATTAACAGGGTGCGAAATAATTCAAGTTTAAAATTTGACTTTATAAAACTTATACTGTATTGGCAAGTTAAGTGTATTAAATAATATTGCACACGACGTATCAGTCACCGGTGATTTCACTCACAGATATAGATGAATGAACGAAAGGAATATCGGGTAGATATTGAGCCGCACTATTACATTCAGTCCAAGTCCCCTGGCAAAAAAAATTCTAAATAAATAGATTTTGATATTGATTGAAATTGATTTTCATCCAAATCGGTATATTGTCTATACGCCTACATCAACTATGCGTCATGCATTAAGTGCTAAAAATTACGTTTTCGGTCATTGCTTTACTCATAAATCCCGAACGAACCAGGAAATTAAAAATCAGTTTTTGATTTGCATTTCCCATTTATGAGTACATTTTATCTAAAATATTGGCTACGATATTATCCCTTAGACGCAAATAATCCAGTTGCAATTGTTTTATCCTTCCTGTAAAAGTAATGCAAGTTTCAGGTTTCTACATTCATCAGAAGTGCACGAATTATATATTTTAAAATGTCAATGGTAGTTATCTTATTTTACTCCTTAAACTCAAGGTATTGAATTAGAAATGGGTTTTCTTTCATTCATGGCTTTCTAGTTTCTAAATATTTACTCTTGAACGTTCTTGAATATTCTGTATCAGGAAGTCCCTTCGATGGTCCAGAACCATAAGGAACATTCTATAACATTCTTGAACATTCTACAACATTTTCCAAAATTCTGTCTGGAAGATTCTGGAATATTAGATAACATTCTGGTAACACTCCTGAAACTTCTAGATCATTATGGCAAGTCACTTTATTCACAGCTGCTTCATTAACTTCCCATAAAAGTCCACTGATGCGATGCCTTCTTTTCACACCCATATCTCCGAACCCAAGACCTGCAGTTCCAAACCGTTTTTCATGGATAGGAATGGAGCGCTAGCATACCTACTCGAATGGGCTTGTTTGGGGTTGAGGGGGAAGTTGCACAGTTATAGAGGCAAGCATGAACAAACCACGCGCACATTTATTATTTATATAGATAACCTTTTTATAAAGTCAATTTTTGTTCAACCAACACATTAGACGTACAAGTATACAACTATAAAATGTGTAGCATTACAACACTGTATTGTCATAAAAAGGACAATTATTGCAATGTTTTATATATCTAGCTTAAAAATTAATATTTTAAATAGCAAATTTAAAAAAAATATACGGAACAGTTTTATTAAGTGCTTTTTATTTAAACTCAACTCAAATTTTGACTTTAGCAAACGGTAAAATAATATTGCTTTAAATAGGTTGTATGTTTATATTCTATCTACATGTCCTATATTATATATTCGCTTAAAGTCGGAATCTATTGTTGGCGGTAAGCCAAATTGTTGCCAATTGTCTGAGGTTCGTAACCAATCGAAACACGGGGTCAAGCCCTGTGCCAAAGTATGGTCTGGAACAGGCTCAACTACAATGGATAGTGGGTTGAATTTATAGCACGTATTAACATAATACCCGTAATTCTCCTGAGTTTTACAGAATTGAATTGCATATAATAAATAAGGTATAACAATAAATAAATAACAGAGAAGGGAAATGGTAAATTTATTTTTATTAATTTTAGCCGATGTGTAAAGTATAAAGCAACATTATTGTCTGATATTTATGTTTTATCCACGAGTGGCATTGAAAAGTAAAGTCTGTACAACATTAAATATAAAATACTTTCCTTATTATTAGAGTAAAAAACTCAACTTTGATCAGTCTTTAGCTAGAGAGTTAAATAAAATTGGCCAGAGTAGTAACTTGAAAAGAGGGGAAATTTCAACTTTCTGGCGTCGTGTTCTTTATGTTTAACAGTGACCCTAGATAAAAACCCTGATATCAGTACGATTGCAGAGTAATTTAGTATATTTAAAATGGTGCATACATACCCCAGACGTTTCTTTTGCATATATTTATACAGGGTGGTTTTTTGAAAACTTACCAACACCTCTATTATTTAAAAAAAAATGGCAGAGATATACAAAATCTTATCTCGGGACTGTTTTTTGCCGTTAGGGGGGACCTTAGAAAATCTATTTACAAAATCCCAAAACCCCCGCCCCCTTCTTTCTAGCCCACCTCAAAAAAGTGTAATGGAAACAAATGGCTTGTGATACATTAAATTGATGCCCTTTATAAAAATACGAAAATTTAAAGGTATATTTTCATAGACCCACGCTAAGGAAAATACCTTTTTATCTTTATAATAAAATAAAAAATGGCTAACGCATTTGTTCGCTAAAATGTTCGCATTTGTATTTTGTAAATTATTTTCTAGAATTGTGTAAGTATAGGTTGTGGAACTATGAAAATAATAATTAATTGCAAAGTTATATATTTAAAATTTGATAAAGTTAACGCCGTGAAATAAACAAGAGCCAAGTTAACCTGAGCGCAGAACGATAACAAGGACTTTTACAATTGTGGTGCTTATTGCTTAGATGTAACTTGCAATAATCACCCAGTTTC
>JAGFPH010001208.1:114097-152511 GCA_018207615.1 Philaenus spumarius | reverse complement strand
CAGATGTTGAACAGATTATCGGTATTGCGCATGCGCTATATCCTAAACCAATGTAGCCAACTGTTAAAAGAGTAATTATGGTAGAGTTGGCTAAACGTTGCACAATTTATGTATTTGATTGCAAACTGACCTTCAATTTAGTTCCTTTACTTGAGGTCTAAAAAAGTGGTTTATATTTAAAAAATATTTAAAGCAATTTTTATTTTATTACTTTAGAAATTCATGTTTTTTAACTCATATGAGCATTAAAAATTGTTGAGATGAGGTGATATGAGTGGGATTGGAGAGATTTTATGAACATTCTGTATATAAATAGACAACTAAAATGAAATACATTTTTAGTTTTTTGCCAATATCTCTGTTATTCTTTGAGCAACAGACAAAGTAAAAACTCCGTTGTGTTTGTCATTAACAAAGTAAAGTTTTTGGTCTCAAAATTACTAACCCGTAATTTCTTAGTGGTTTTAGAGATATTCAACATTTTAAACAGCCACCATTTTAAAATATTCAAAAACTTTTTATTTTTCATACAGTGATAAACGGTTGCGCAACAAATAGGTACACAAAGTTTGAGCTCCAATATCTTTTTGACTTCCAACAAAAATAAGTATTTTGTAATACAAAACAGAATTTCGGATAACTCGAAAACAAAGCATTTCTTTACTTATGTTGACTGAAATTGTTTTCATTAGTAAGTAAGTTATTTAGAATCACTTCCGAGAGTTTGGCCTCACCTTTAAAATACAGAAAGTTACTGTAGAGATAAAGTTAGCGTTACTTGCACTTCTTGAACTTCCAGCCTTATTGCCCTTCTCAATGAGCGTTTGGTTTCATGGTTAATGATGGATGGGGCACGAACCCATTATTATCTTTATAACCAGTATTGTTAGTAAGGATAATGGATATTGGTAATATCTACCAAGAAAAATTGATTGACTTTGCAAGGTCACATGACCCTAATACCCTTGATTTCTTTCTGTGGTGTAGAAATACCCTAATACCTCAAAGCATAGTGTAGCTCCGGTAGCTTCAATTCAAGATCTGAGACAACGCACTGACAGTGGTATTGAGAGTAAATGCCTATACAAATTAATATTGTCCTGGAAAACCTTGAAAAGGGTTTCAAACACTGTCGAAGCCTTGGGCGGCAGCTAGTTAAATTTATGTTTCACCAAAATTGAAACTTTGTGTGAAAAATATACTTTATATAAACCTGACGGGACACTTGTATTTTTAAATGAGAAATATGCGGGGCGAGAATGTGAAAGTGTGTAGAGATTTTGTTTTTATGGAATCTCATATAAGGAAGCTTTGTACCTAGTTCGATATATTTCAAGGAATTTGTTAGAAAAATTGTCATGTCATTTATGCTCAACGACATTTTATAAAATTATAATATAATTCCAGGTTTTACTTAAACATTGTATTCAAGCATAGATATTCCATTTCCTTGCAGAATATAAGAAACAATAAAAATATGTACGCAGTTAGATAACGCCCTAGATACGAATTTTATGTTCGATGTATATTGGGTATTGTCGGTATGTGCTACCCTCCCTTCGGTATTCTTGTCAAATCAATACTTGCAAAACATTGTTCTCGTCCATTGAAATGTTATGCCTTTATTCTGGATCACATGGATGAACAAATGTGAGCATACAAAATAGAGTTTGTTTCTAAAAATACCTTTAATTTATGCTTTTTAATGAGTTTCTGTGAATGTAAACTTTAATAACTGTAACCTTTGTCAAAAAATGCATACACATTTTGTTGTATTCTAAAAATGTAATCCGTGTATTAAGATCATGACTCTTTCTGTAAAAATATGTTTAAACTATTACAAAATAGTGTTAATTACATATTTATCTGTTTGTTCATATTATAGTTTACTGGTCAAAAAACATATAGTGTCCAAATTAATCTATGTTCCCTATTTAGGCTAACATTCTTGATCAGCTGTGCGACAGTAGCGCAAATCCACTATTTTTGCCATGTTGCTGTCGCTTTTTAGTCACACATATCTAGGAATCTAACGTCTGCAATTCCAAACCGAAACCTTCTTTTTGGAAGGTGGATGGAGGGCTAACATTCCACATAACCCCTACGGTGCTGCGAAGGTAGGTTGTGGACAGGGTTGCCAACTTTTCTTTTAAAAAAATCGGGACCTAGGGGTGCAACACACCGGGCGGTTTGGGTACCCCCCGGAAATTCTTTTTTAAAATTAACCTGTAAATATGACATTTTACGCTACTCTTATGCTTAAAACTTATTACGGTACTTTTTTATTATTAATAATTCTATTTTACAAAAATAGACTATTATTTCAAAACTCAAAAGTGTCATTTTTATGACGTTTATTGTATTGATTTCCCTGCTTTTTAATACAATTTTTCTAGAGGCAGGGTTGCAAGTGCACCCTCTTGTCGGCGCCCATGGTATCAAACAAATGAAATAAAAAGTATTTAGTTTTTTATAAGCCCACCATTAATTCCTCTTTTTTATTACTAGTTTTTTATAGCTGTGGTATAAATTATTCTTGTATTATGTGTCTGATGATAATATTTTATTGTTAAGAAGGAAGAATGAAAACTAAAACAAAAATTTGATAGATTATTTTACATTAATATTTTGTTATTTCTGTTAACATTTTGAACATAATAGGCCTACTTCAGAAGAAATCATTTGTAGGTTAGCTTATTTTTATTGTTTCCAGTCGTAGGCCTACTTCTTCTGATTCCGAGCAGCATCAATTAGTTTCTTGTCATTTTTGAAATTTGAAATAAATTCTGAGCATGTCATATAAATATTTAATGAAATCATAAGTTCTGCTCTTATCAGATTAACAGAACAGAGATTTCTAGTTTTAGTCCACTTCAAAGACATTTGGGAAAACACCCTTTCAACATAGGTGTTGGATGGAGGAATGCTAAGGGCACATGAAACTACTTTTCGCAGTTCTACTAGCTTATTTTCCTTTTTTACATGACTAAAGAGACTTGTCCATTTTTGCTCAACTGTGTAATCCTCTGATTTTACAACAACAGGCAAACATAGCTTAATTAAACTGTACTCATAAAACAAGTTATCTTCAGCTACTTTGCTCGTGCAAAATGTGGCTAAAAGACTTTGTCAATTTTAAGTTTTAAAAAATCGGGACAATTAGCGTCCCGATTGCAGTTACGTTGGGACGCGGGAAGCATCTTTAAAAGACGGGACTGTCCCGGCTGAATCGGGACGGTTGGCAACCCTGGTTGTGGAGTTATAGCGGCCTGCATGAAAACCCACGCTTCGATTTATTATATGTTATATTAATTTCTCTATTTGACTGATGTATTTATTTAAGTTTTGCTTTCCTAATGTCTATTTTAGAGTAATATTGTAGATACCACTTTTACAGTTTGTTTAAATTTTTTCTCTCTACCATACAAGAGTTTTAAAATGTATTATTATTAAAATAAGATAAGAATATTATTAATATTTGTTTACTTGTTGTTTAGTCGTGCAACTTATAATGTTTAGTGTAATATATATTCGTTTTGAGACCTCAGTTCCATCCTCAAGCATTTTCTCTCTTTTAGGGCGTCATATACACATAAAAACACATTAAATCACTAAAAGAACACAACACGTAACTCTCAGCGACATATATATAGTTGGAGTACACATCGCGTGGTCTGTGATTCACAGCTGTATCACTATATACTATTTAACTACTCGTATATCATTTTCATGTTTTATTTTAATAGTTCATAAATACCTGTACTTGCGAGCAGTATTACCCAAGTACAGGTGTTTCTGAAATATATTATACCCAGTCCAGTAAGGCAAACAAAAGTAAATATTTTATTTTAAGTTTATTTATACGTAATAGATTTTGAGTTACTTATGTCTTATATTTAAAATTCTATTTAATTTTGACCAAAATAAGTTTCATTTAGGTGTAGCGAGTAATAATAAATGCATTATTTGTTACCGCCCATCAAAGCAAAGTTACAGAGAATTCTTATCCCTACAAACATTACTAAGTTCAAAGGTTTAACTGTGTATTTAAATGTTTTTATTCTTTAAGTCCCTTAATGAAGAAGTTTATTACAATTTCATGTTACTGTGAACTACATATGTCCGAACGCTGAAACATTTTAAAGACACAAAACTGTAATCATTGTTTATAGTCTTCTAACTTCTTTGTTTTCTCTGTTGGCACAACACCACATCTATATGTCACACTACAGTTCTCGTAAAATACATAGAAGCTGTAACTTGCTCTAGGCCAGATGATGCAAACATGTCACTTTCCTCCCTCTACTTATTGTACAGAATCACCAGACAAGAAAAGAATGCAACGCCTGCAGCCAGTGCAAACCAAAAGTTAAATAATGGATCTAGCTCCATTTCGTTTCAAAAATTGTGCTTATTTTGTTAGTATTTTAAATATTTTACTCATATTGTTTTGGAATTGGTGATCATTTCTAGCAGTGTTATTTGTACGCAATACGTTGGAAAAGTGCACTTTTTTCTTACTTTGTATTATTTCTAAAGTTATATATTTTAAAAATTGATACGGTAGGTATTTTTATATCTTTTATGTTTATGTGTACTTACAGTGTTTTGTGTAAACACAACCATGCACTTTTTGGGTTTTATTTCTCTTTTATATTGATAACATTTGCTCCGCTTGTTATCGTTTGCGTTTTGAGACTCAAAACCTATTTTCTACCAATTTTTAATGCACATATACAAATTAATTAATATTTGGTTTTAAGGCTATTAGAGGATCAAAACATACAAATACAACAAGATGTATCTATAATTTTCTATATAAAAAGCTGTATTATAAATATCCGAGGGGTTAAGGTCTTACACAAATACAATTTTTTTCTAAAAATATGACTGTGGTCAATAGTATGTATTTTAGTTTTTGAAGCTTTGTAAATAAATAGTAAATTTTACATATAAATAATATTTATGTATTCTTTAAGTTGTCAACTAAAGCTATTTATTTCAAATATGGCAAAGAGTGACGTTGCACCTTTTGCAATAGGTCAATGGTTTTAATGAACAGTTTTTCCTTGACATTTTCTCTGGTTTTCCTCGTAAATAAATTGTTTGACATATATCATATCAATAAAATGTTCTGACAAATAACATCTTGGTATAGGACGGCCCATGGATTATCCTACTACGGTTGACTTGATGTAAGTTACTGTTAATGGTTAATGATTCGAAAAGTGTTAATGGTTTTTCTTGTTCAAGTTTGTGAATTACCCATGAATTGACAATACACATGTTCAAGAGTCAAATTAAAATCACTCAATACCATTTTCAATATATGTTTATACCATACTTTGAGACCAGCCAATTGTGTAGATCCACAACTCCCACTGAGTCGCTGTTATTTTTTGTATAAGCATATGAATTCATTGGTACATGGCATTTCTTCTATTCATCCTTATTGAGTTGTTATGCTATGCCCAACGGTTCATATGATCAAAGTAGTAAAAAGATGGAACACTTCTTCGAGGCTTCGGCTCGTCAGGACAGAACACACGAATTAAAAGAAAATTAAAGTTAAAAATTACTTTTTATTTGTTTCATTTAGTTAAAAAAGTGGGTGAATTATTGTTTTCGAATTTGCTTTAAAAGACAACGATACCCCGCACAGAATTTTCGAAATGTTGACCCAAAATTTTCTCAAAATTTTGACCAAAAAACGTGACCCCCAACATGCTACGACTTTTAAACTCTCAAAATCAGATTTCTCGTACCCAAAAACATATAAAACGTTACACCACACAGTATTTTCATGTTTACCAAATATTTTAAAAATTTTGAGCCATAAACGTGACCCCGACGCCCTACGACTCACGCTAAAATCAATACTATTAAACACATTAAACACATCTATGAAAAACTTGGATTTGATTCCAATGTTTTATTTGATACGATTATAACAGAAACAGAGACCAAATAAACTCCCCCCCCACTACGTAATTGATAACAATCTATTGAAAATTGCAACAAAGTGAACTTTGATGACATTGTTGAAGTCTGCTGTGTGCATGGGTATGTTACAGAGTCTGTAAACGAAACTTTGCCATCAACAATGGATATCCACCATCTATTGTTGACAGAATTTTAAAAAAACAAGAAAATAAGTCTAGGAAACCAAAGGTAAAATCGGAGAATAAATATATAGTGTTACAATACAATGAAAAGTTACAGCACATTGTCAGAAACATCTTTAAGAAACAAGGATACACTACAGCATTTAAAACAGGATATAATTTACAAAGGGTGATTAACACAAACAGGAATAATAGAGACAAATTTGACAGCACTGGTGTTTATGAATTATCATGCGCTGACTGCCAAATGAAATACATTGGACAGACGGGTAGATCGTTCAAGATGAGATTCAAAGAGCACATCCCCACTAGTAAACAAACTCTACGCCTACAAGGTGTTGAATCCAAATATACTGAACACATCATCAATATTAACCACAATTACAATACAATAGACCGTAACTTAAGAATACTCCACCACTGCAGAAAAGGGCAAATTATTAAATGCTTTAGAACAATACGAAATATATAAAATGTTTAAAACTAAACCGCATACCATACTTAATGAAAAACTTGGATTTGATTCCAATGTTTTATTTGATACGATTATACCAGAAACAGAGACCAAATAAACCCCCCCCCCCCCCCACGTAATAATTGTTAACAATCTATTAAAAATTGCAACCCAGTGAACTTTGATGACATCAGTACAGTGCGAGACAGTGGGCCCACAGGACATGTGATTTCTTAATAGTTAATTTTGTGTGTTTATTCTATTTTATTTAAAATGTTTGTGTGTAAATTTGTATGTGATGTGTGACAACGGATTAATTTCTCCAACGAATTTTAACTTGAAAATGGCGGAATAAGCCGAACGGCCGTCGTTTGTAAGGATTTATATGACAATTGACTAATGGAAAGTTGTAATTGTATTTGATATATAACAATAGTCGGAATGGCGATAAGCACAATAAGTACCTAACAAAATTATCGCATGATTTCAATACTTCGGCATTCTAATGCCAGCCGAAGTAAATAGTACCGCTAGATCGAAAATCAATTTCATAGTTTACGATGCAAATCAATGTTTATGAAAAAATTCACTTTATATAGTCACTCCTACAAAAATAATACAGGCATTTTAATAGAATAGTAAATTAAACTTTGATGTAGTGAAAACATATTTTCTTAATTAATTTATAGCATTATAAAATGTATACATCATTTAGGTTTGAATCTAGGCTAATAGTAATCCTGGTGTTCAAATTTGAAAATTCTTTTCTAACGTTCGTAAAGAAGAGTTATTCATTTTTCATTGGTTTAAGGTAAAGACCATTAGTATAAAAATTATTAAAACTACTAATTTTTTGGTTTTGTTTACACATAAACTATATAACTTTAAAAGTTTAAATTCGATTCGGCACAAACTTGCATCCCAAAATGGTTTATGGTCGCTGAATCGCCTTTACTTTTTTGAAATAACTATCTATACAAAAAGTTTAAATCTCGTAAACACGTATAATATTAATTATATTACAGTAATAAATTTATTAAATACCTAATTTCTGTGGTGTATATAACATAATTATCAAAAACATTGGGAACGATAAAAATTGTTGCTGGTTGTGACCCATGATTTCTTCTTACAATAATTTAATCACGTAATAAAATAAATATACTACACTAGAAAAGAAATATTACCATTACATAATAAAAAAGGTAGAATCTACGAGATTCAGTATAAATTATAATAATATGTAAAATAAAACTAAATTCGCAAATTGTTTGGCAGAACACAGTGATATAAAGTTCTCTTCCTAAATTAAAACGAACATTGAAGACAACTTCCAACGAAAAAAAATCACTAATACTATCAAGAAAAAATCCACATCAATTAGAGAAAAGAAACAGGTTTTTAGTTGAATTATATATTATATTTTGAATTTCTACGAAATGCAGCATACATTTTTTTTAAACTATTCAAAAATTTTCTCGGATTAGTTGCCTGGTCATGGAAATATTATAAAATGGTCCTCCATAAACCAACACTACAAACGAGAAGAAACGAAATACATTAATTCACAACATCAAACAAGAACTTAAAAAAAAAAAAACACCACACCATCTAAAGAAAATAGGTAGGTTTTCATTTGAATTAGAAATATTGTTTTGAATTTCTAAGAAGTGCAATAGGTCCTATAAATAAATAAATAAAAACATTTTAAATCTAAAATCTAAGATTACTACACATAGGGTAATCTAGTGAAAATAACCAGGTTTTAGTTGCGCTTGAAATTTTGTTTCGAATTTAATGTCTTTTTTAAAAAAAGCGGATATTCTATTAACAATTGTCGGTGCAGTATAAAAATAGAATCTCATAACCGCTTCCTTGAAAGACGAGGTGAATTTTTTTTATATATAGTCCGTAGTCTTTGGTGTTGTGAATTTTCATCGGATAAACTCTGCCCACTTATAAGATATAATAATTTTAATACTTTAAAATAGAAATTTCAAATTAAGAAGTTTTAACTGTATAAAAAGTAATAAATAATGAACGTATTTAAGCAGTTTCGTTATGCTTTTTTGAAACTAATAGGATTATTGTTATATAATTTATTTGGAATTTACAAGCTAAACAATAACTATTCTCACTGTAGAATTTGTAAAGTAGAATATGAAAGACATTTTTGGAATTTAGTAAAAGTATTCATTCGGACAATAAACCTAAAAAGTATAAATCGTGATTTGTTAAACTAAACAGGCGAGATATATCATACGATACACCAGCATTGCATTTCAACAGGCATGGATGTTTTGCAAGTATTGATTATTAACAAGTATTTTATGGAGGGGAGGGCATTCATAAAATACCATGATATCCATTATATTGAAAATACTTGTTATGGTATTGTGTTGCTGATACGTTTTCCTTGTTCTTGTCGGATGCACTGCACCAAGAAAAAATACTAAGTGGATCAGGAAAATGTAAATAAATTACATTAATATTTGAAAGGGTAATTGTCAGGGCGACCAGAGTTATTGGGAAATGTTTCTTTTATTCTGAAAGTAAACTTTAAATTGTCTCTAAAGAATTCTCGCGAGATTACATATTAAAGGAATTACGAGAATAATGCTAAACAAAATACAGGTTAAGATCATACATACATCTTAGCTTAGTTTGATATAAAGAAAATAAACTTTTTTCCTACTGGGTTACATAATAACCCAGTAGGATATTGTATAAATGTATGGATTGTTTATGCGAGGTAAATGAGTGTATTTTGTGTGCTAGAGTACTCAAAGTTAAGCAAACTAAGTATTTAGGGGTTATTATGGACGAGGAGTTAAATTGGAAGAATCATATTTTAAAATTAAAATCAAAGTTAATTTCATGCATCCGTTTGTTTTACTTCCTTCGAGACCTCTGCTCGATACAGACAATGCGTTGTTTATACTTTGCACTTGTGCATAGTAGATTGGATTATGGGATTGTGTGTTGGGGGGGGACTTTCAGGACATCTTTGAAGCAAATTGAGGTGCTGCAGAAGTTTTTTGTTAGACTCATTTTGAAAAAATATAAACGTGAACCTTCATACCCTTGCTTTCTTGGTCTCGGCGTTCTTCCTCTGAGGAGTATGTTTATATATAAAGTTTTGAAAATTTTCTATCTGAGAAGCGGAAATTCTCCATGCTCTGATAGCAATTATAGAAAAATACTTAGGAAAAATAATCACCGAGTGCCAAAGCCTACCAAAACCTTCTTTATGAGAACATTAAATTTTTTGGCTCCGTGGTTGTTTAACAAATTACCTCAAGACATTAAATGCTTGGAGAGTCCGAGAAAATTTCTTAGAGGTGTAAGGGGTTTGTTGCTGGTTTGCAAGGATGTAGAAGAGTTATTGTACATCCCGCAGTAACCGCTTTGTAGGAGTAATACATTTCTTGGTCTGGTGTTGACCTTTTTGTATTTGAGCGTCACTTTTCTTTTACTATCGTAATACCCTTTGAAGCGGAAATTGTGGCTGTATTAGATTCCAGTTTCAATTTGTTAGGCTAAATTAATGTTTCGTGAAGGTTTTAAATGTACCTGGATGAAAGGGGCATGTTGTGATGGCAGGGATCCTGCACTCAAGGTACTTGATTGTATATCTCAATATTAATATAATTTTTTGAGTAAAAAAAAGTGATTATAATTTTCTTTTGGGAAATGGGAATTTAAATGTATTGTTACTGCAGCCGCACTGAATTCTGTTTTAAATTGAAATTTTTGTTTATAATTTTTGTAATGGAACCCCTAAGCAGGCGGATAGCCTTAGGGGCCCTATATTGCGTTTTCTCTAGGATAAGTATTTTATTTCCTGAAAGAATTGGTTATTTTATAAATGTGTATTTTATTTTGTAACATTCTATTGTAGTTCTTTTATAATTCTTGTTATTTTAAGTTAGTTAGTATTATTGTCATATTTAGAGTTATGTATAAATAGAAAAGGAAGAAAATACAAATGTATTTAATTTTGTTCAAAAGCAATAAATAAATAAAAAAAAAAAAAAACTTAACACTTCACTGACACCAAAAAGGTAAATAAAAAAATGAACGAAGAAATGAAAGAAAAAAGTACTTGTTTATAAATGTCACACAATGTTTATAAATTTTACAAAACGTGGATTTGTAAAATATCAGATGAGTAAAACGACTTGAATGAAATGAAATCTTAAAACCAGAAAACGTAATCTTGACAACGTTGTCAAATTGAATATTACACTAATAGAAAATTATTGAAAGTAGGTAGCTGACATTCATGAGAAAATGTTGAAATACAAAAGAAAAAACTACATTTTGACCATAACCTGGCAGAATATTTAAAGCGAAATTCCCTCACCTGAACGACAGAATTCATTGCATGGCTGCGGTGAAACTTTACCCACCACACAAATGAGGTAAATTATTTCTGTTTCTATACTTTTACCAATTACTTCTTTTATATAACGGAATTACAACCCCTAAAAAAATAGCCAAAAGTATTTACTTTACTGCCTCTAGTCACAGTATGTTTCCAGTATATCGTAGTTCACATTGCACAAGTCTGTTAAAAGTAGAACTACTGTCATAGCCGGATCGCCATTGTTTACAAACAAGGAACAATTAACAAAAGTTTTTTTCAGAAAAACATTATTCTACATTATCTACGGTTATTGTAACATTTATTTGTTCCTTAATACCAAGACTGATTTAACAGACAAGTCAAAGCTTAAATCCTCTGTACAATGCTTAAGTTTGATATAAAACAGATACGTGATATTTTAGTTATAACGTTACTGTAATCAGAGGACAACTAAACATTACCAAACTAATAGAAAACAAAATAAAACCATACAAATCAACTTAACCTCCGACTTGAACGCATCGCATAAAGCTAATCCCAGACCTTACTCTCTTGACGTTCCAGAAGAAAGATGAAAAAGTTTATTGCTGGACAACGTATCCTATTGTTATAACGTATCTCTAACGATTTAATCATCCATTAAAAGGCAACATCCACCTCAAAGGTAAACAGTTTGACAAAACTCTGTTATTTGGTATCTTTATTAAACAGCTGATTTCTTGTCCTATACTTATAATGTTAAGCTTGAATTGTGAGAAGATATAACTGATAGAATACAAATCTAACACATAATCTCACTAAACTAATAAGGTTATTTACTTAACGTTTTTCAATCACAAATGCGCCACCTTCAGTGATGCACGAGCTACAGTAATGAAAGTATAACTGCATTGTAACTGATTCAGTGTTCTATCATCACTAAACTCGATCAATTGTACGAAAACGTTTAAATAGATTTAATTATTCACGGCTTGTTTTGCTAGATGTATTCATTCCTTTCCTCTTATTTGTTTGTTTTTAAAGATTTAGCCGGAGTAGTAAATACATGCACTCAAACAATGGATTTATACAAATTTTACCTCCGTTTCGAAAAAGTATCCTGAAAATGTAGTAAAGTTATGATAAAAATTAAATTTGGTTGAAACAAATCATAGTAAACCAACTTTAATTGTATCCCTTTTTATAATAATATAGTATAAACGACTCTTTTACATTTTATAATAATATACTTTTTCTAAACAGAATCGTCATTCCCAAAACGTTTTTAACCCCCCAAGTACCACCTTTCCCATATGTAATCTATTCTGTAGTTTTCATACTTATTTAATTTACCAATCTATCTGGTATTTAAACTAAACTAGTCATATTAAAAAAAAAAACTTTGAAAACAGTTGACAACAATTCAAACATATAACATTTCGCCCATTAACTTTAATACGTAAACAAAAATTAAATAAATAATAACACGTGTTCATCTCTAATGTGCAGTATGTACACAAGCGACTACTGGTTTCCTATGGTACGTATTAATACAGTCTTCACTGCGGCTGCGCGAAGAATGTCTGTGACGTATGCGATGGAAATAGTAGAAATGATTCTCTCTCTCTCTTTCTTTTCAACTGGCGGGGTTGGAGTCGGAGAAGGAGAACCGTTTTAATTATTGTCTCCATCAGGAATATTTATGCTACCGTGGCTTACGTATACACCTAGTATTCACTGCGCATGTGTGTAGAGTGCGTATGACGCATTTGACAGAAAAAGTGGTAATGATTCGTATACTCTTTCTTTTCATTGAAGGGTCAGCGTTACACTTTACGTCTGATCAAGGCCAATTTGTCCTAAAGAAGTATCTCTTCAAAATTAATTAGAACTAAGTCAAGGATAACAGAAATAATTTCACGTCTGTTTTATAACGTACCTTGCCTGAATTAATGAAAGGATAATTTGATATTTCTTGATGTAGCATACATATATATGATCTAGATTTAATGCTTGTTTCACTGCTTTTCTAACACAAAACTAAATTGAAACAGGCAATGCTTTTGTTTTTGCCCCTAGCGGCAGAACTACTTCTCACTCCCTTAAATTGAATTGGCAATTGAATAAACCTGCTACTCTGAAGAGACTAAAAAGAAAATAATAATCTAGTGAAGTAGCGAAAAGAAAATCTCTTGCGAAGAGACATAATATATTGGGAACGTAATGAAAGGGAGGTTTTATAAGAAACGTGCGGTTGTGGGGGGGTTATTGCAAATTATATTATACAGAGTGTTCCATGAAGGAACTTCCACGGCTTGTTCTCTAGCCTGGGAAGGGTCGCGCCTGGGTTTTTTTTATGAAGCTAATGGAAAAGTTCATGTAAACCCTTCTTTTACTACCAATCTGACATTTGGTTTTTTGTTTTAAATAATTTATCTCTAAAACGGCATATCTGATTGAAATTTTGCAAATTATTCATCAATGTAAAGACCTAGTTTAAAAAATAATAAACTTTTTCCAATAATCTTTTTTTAAATGGCGGAAAATGTAAAATACCTAAGCCGTAATTTTATGTAAAAAACTTTAAGAGACCATTTTCATAGTCCGTTAAAATTCCTATTGTTGTAAGTGTCAAAAGTATAAAACAAAGGGTAACAGTAAAACATCATCCGACTTAATTAAATATTGCTTACTCTTTGTTCTAATGGATCCGTCAAACTAATGGACGCGGTTTTACTTTATAAGAAAAGAGACACTTGGGTCGTGGTCGGGTCGTGCCTGACGCATGCACAGTAGATCCAGATTGGGGTAGAGTTATGGGGTATCGGTAACCTGAATCCTGAAACATGCGCAATGGGGCCAAAATTTTTGCATGAATTATAAAGTTTTTTTTATATATAGTAGAAGGACAATTTAGTTGTTATATGTTGGAAACTAAAACATCTAGTAACTTGATGTGTTAATTTATTGTTCCTTTTATTAACGGTTTGAGATCATCATATTTGGCAATAGAATTGAGAAATATTAGTTTTAGGAATTGTATTCGTTTAACCTATAAATAAATATAATAATTGTATCGTATGCTTCGAAGCAGGTCATTGATATACTTTCCCAGACAACACTATAATGGGTGGAAAATTAAGTGTTTAAACAAAATATTATTATGGTGCATCTGTAAGTTCATTATTCAATTAATAATATTAATACGCCTGCTAGGAATCATCTTGTGTATTAATTCGCCAAGAAATTCTTTTATCGGCTCATTAGTTCTTTATTTTTAAACCAATTTGTACCAACGAAGTGTCATTTTAAACTTTTCACGCTGCAGATTTATAGAAAAATAAAATTAAAAAATAAATATCACTGTATATGTAATAAATTACGCAATGTTATTTAAATATTAGAACTTTTTGTTAGAAACTATCCCTTAGTTCGCTAGAACTAGTTAACGTAGGCTCATAACAAATGTACCAATTTGTAGTCCAAACATTCCGATACTCCAAAAATATAGAATTTATCATTTCCTACATTTAAGTTTGTACAAAAATACAAAATACAAAGTCCTACAAATTCCCCATGCTATTATACGGGATCATTTGTATCTAGCAACTCGATCACGGTTTTTAGAGAATCAGTCAATGTACGCTCATATCCAATATAACAAATCTTAGTATACTCGGAAAAAATATTAATTCGTCTTTTTATTACTTTAAATCTATTAAATAATACAAAACGGAAATGCCTTCAAAGCGTTGTGGTGGGTTTTACAGACATTTTGTAACTAACAGCTGACTTAGCACTAAAATCTCACTACGTGCTTTGAAAGACAGCTGATCAAGATTTGACTTATTTTCCTATACAGTAAACATCAAATGTAATCTTTATGGAGTAATTACTAAACCTGTATAAGTGTGTTCATTGTTAAACTTTGTGATTTTGTTCAGCAATGAAATATTTACTAAAAATAAGATTTTCTGATGTGGTTAAATGTTTGACGTGTGTACAGAATATAATTAAAAATGCGTGTAGGGGTGAAATTTTCATATATAATAATATTCTCATACCAGGTGTTCAGAAAGTCTGGAATCGGTTTAATATATAATGAAATGTATATAATGCAAATTTAAAGTTAGATGTGATTGAGGAACCTACTCTATGTAAAAATACTAATTTATTAAGATTTAAAAAAAAAATATCCGCCACTTAGATCCGCCATTTTGAATCTAACTTTGTTTTTTTTTTAATGGGAAGGTGGTCATGTGATACACCATTTTGATGTAGATTTTCAAGATAAAACCAACGGTGAAATTTGCACATCCATATCTTTAACCGATTAAAAATGGAGGACAAAAAACAATGAAATCGTGTTTTCTGATTTTGCCCCATTTTGCTGTACTATTATTTTTTAAAATTTATTATTATTCTTTTTGGATTTAGAATTAAATAAACCGCCATTTTTAATCGGTTGAAGATATGGATGTGCAACTTTCACCGTTGGTTTTCTCTTGAAAATCTAAATCGAAATGATGTATCACATTACCACCTTCCCATTAAAAAAAAAAAAACAAAGTTACATTCAAAATGGCGGATCTAAGATGGCGGATATTAAAAAAACTTAATAAAATAGTATTTTTACATATAGTAGGTTCCTCAATCACATCTACCTTTAAATTTTCCTTATATACGTAATATTAAACCGTTTCCAGACTTTCTGAACACCTGGTATAAACAACTATACGGTACAGCTTTAGGTTTATGTATATATATAATCTTAGTTACCTTATTAATGTGCAAAAGTAGTTACCGTATCGAAGCCCGGGTCTAAGCCTACTTCGACTGATCATATTTTATAAAATGGCCTTCCTTTGTGTTTACTGTACGTGTGTTACAAGGTTTTTGAAGTAAGTTTTCAAATTCGGAATTTTTGCATTCGCATTTACAAAGCTTATTTTCCATTTATGGAATCTGTCTAAAGATACAAATTTACTGTGTCACTTTGCACTAGCTGCGGGAGTTGTATTCTTTTCGTGTCTGGTGTTTTGGAAGGGAGGGGAAGTGCAGTCGCCTGGAGCAACTTAAAGCTTGCATGTAGAGTATTGCAGGATGATATATGGATATGGATTGGAAACTTGGAGCTATGATTAAAGTTTTATGTTGCTTTTAAACGTTGTTAACTTCTCTAAACTCTATAATACTCTACAAAGTTCTACTCGGGTCAGTATGGTGAATTTATAGTTGTTGTAATTGTCTTCACTCGGTTTGCTGAAGGAAGAATTAAGGCTCTTCTGCATTCACCATGGGGAAAGTGTGATACAGTGTGATTTTAATAAAATTGGTCAACTATTGGAGTGACCTTATGATTGCGCAGGGAGAAGCGAGGAAGGACAATGCAGGACTGAAAACATGCCTCAGTAGCTGCTAATCCCCCACTTACCGTTTCCTAGTGCGAGTGTTGGGTAGCGCAACCTTGAATCCCAATCTGCGAGTTAGTTGGAAATGCTATCGTAAACTCATGTTTTAAATTCTATTTATAGATGAACAATGAGGGAAATAAAACAAAATTATTAAGATGGCTTTATATTTTTATGTCTGACTTTAAACTATGGACATTATTGTTTGTAAACTAATAAGAAATAAGTTAAAACAATCAAATTTAATTTAATTTAACCATCTTTAAAAAGTTTCGGTCGATTTATTTCAATTACGAGGTATAAGACAAACACAGGAAGCATTTAAAAACAATGTAAGATATTTGACTACTTTTTAAGTTAGAAACGTCGTCCGAATGACGTGAGTACATAATGTATGTTTTCGCTGTTTTACGCAAGCTGAAACAGACTTTTAAGAGTAATGCTAAAGTACCTTTCAGGGTAGTACTTGCAGAGTTGAGTTCATTTAAACAAACAATTTTTGATTTTTGTTTTATCTACTGTTATACTGTAAACATATAATGTTTTGTGTATTCTTGACAATAAGCCAATTTTCGCTTTAGTTTTTATACTATAACTTGATTACTTTTGAAGGTATAGAACAATTTTAAAATCCTTTTTGTTATTACAAGTTATAAATATGGTCTCCTATATAATTATTGTAATTTTTGTATAATTATTATCATCGGGGTTTACAATTTCCGATTCCTATACGAAAAATAGGCAAATATAACAACAAAATAATATCAAGCCTTCCAAAAAGTTTTGTGTAAAAATATGTGCCTGCGCAGTATAAACGGAAGAAAGTTTTAAAGTTGTACACAAGTTAAAGTATACTTTATGATTATGTTATGAGTTATTGATACTGTGTAAAAGGAAATATAACTGATATGCTTAGCACAATGTTTTGTGTGTTGTTGAAAATTACCCATTTTATTTAGTTTAGGTTTTATCTGTAAAGTTATCGTAAAATTTATGGTTTCCTGTATATTTGACTTATAAAATTTTAAACGGTCGTCATTTTAATATTTACATAGTCAAGTTTTGGATCTTATTATACTGATAAAAAATAGTATAAACAATTCGTATACCAAATTTATACTCATAATCTTAGTATTCCTACAGTTATAACTTTGTTGATAAAAAGTAAAAAATGGCCGTCTGACGAAAAACGAAGCATTTTCATACCTACGTTTGTATGAACATTCTTGCTTATTTTGTTCCCCTATCACTTCCAGAGTTATACCGGTTACTCACCCTCTATACTATACTATATCCAGGACAAATATATAACTCTCAACTATGTTGTAGATAAACTAAAACATTTTCCAAAATTTGAAATGAGTTTTTCCCACTATCAAAGTAAATATGTAATGTACATATCTGATGTAATATACACGCGTTGCATTGCATTGGACTACGATGTTTTGCAGGTATTGATTTTACAAGTATTTTGATGGAAGGGGTAACATACATACAATACCCCAATACCAGTTATATTGGTAAACTCTCCATGACTGATACGGTGTTTTACTGTCTCTATTACTATATTTTCTCTTATTTTTTTTTTAAAACAATTAATTTTTAATGCAAAATTACTTTTTTACTTTATATATTTCATATTAAGTTTAAAATTTAGGTTTTTTGACATTGTTATTGAACGTACACATCCCCCGCCAAGGGGGTTTTTGCTCTTTATTATTGTATAACTTCGACAGTAAGACCTCTCTAGTTTTATAACTAGCCTGAGAATAGATCATACTCTGTCCATTGATTCCTTGCCATCTGAGTTAGGGACTATTTCTCCTCTCTTGCATCGTGTAAGTGCTTCGCATCGATATACTATTTGCTTGGCCTTTTCCTCCTGTCTCCCACGTATCCAACATGCTACATCTCCCTGGTAGAGGCCTACAGCTTCCATGCCTTGTAATTAAGCAAACAATCTGTCTAAGTTGATCTATACCCAGTTGTAAAAGCATATCAGTAATGCTCTTATCTGGACCATCGGTCAGTGTCTTGGCGTAGCTTTGCCCTTAGAATTTGCTCCTAAGGTTGGAGTGGATACTCATTTAGGGCAGAGGCTCTCGCCTCACTAAGATGGCTCACACTAGTTATGGACCAATGAGAGCGATGGAGGTTTCTTTTCTAGCAAAAAGGTTGGCTCTTTCATTACTCCTAGTTAATCCCTGGAGTCTTGGAATTCATCAGTTAACGTCGTTTTGTGCAGCCATCTTGTTGAGATGTTTTTGACAATCCCATTTGGTTGATCGACTGTGCGGAATATATTGCCTCATAAACACATAGAAGCTCTACGTAACTCTATTCTACCTAATTGCTCTTTGACTTCATTGCACTTGTACTAACAAATGTGAGAAAACTATCTTGACAGCAAATATTACATTAGGCGTGATATATGAGCTTGCTGCGCAGTGGCACTAAGAGTTGACCAAGAAAGTCGTAAACCTCGATAGATGACCGTATTTTATTCCTTTGAATCTTGTTTGAAAGTAGACCTAAATATATAAGGAGTAACTGATGAAGTAAGATATGCACTAAAATAAATAGTGCTGAATTTAAAACATCTGTGGTTGGTTTTTAGAACAACTGATGCTATTGTTGTCAGGTAACGTTGCTTTTTTGTTTGAGGTTAGTTGGCCTTACCAATTCACGGAAAGTTTTTATCGTAGAGCTTTATTTTCGCTCTTACACAACAGGTAGTTCATTCAGGTGGTCCTAGTTTGACGCTAACTGCTGCAGAGTTTCAAGAACGATTGAACAAACACACTCACCAAGTAATTAAGTAATGATACCCTAAGTGTTGTTGACAAGTTCCGTTTTACGTTTTGACTTAAGTTAAAGGGTTTTCCGAAACGGAGCCTTCATCAAACATCTTTGAAATTGACATCCGTAATAAGCCTTTGAGAAGAATGTTTAAAAACCTTGATAGATTCCCGAAGATGATATTGGGAATGCACAGTTACTGTAAACCAGCTACGTTACCAGCTTTCTTAACGTTGTTAGAGAAACACAAACAAATGTTGGAAAAATGTATGTAATTAGCAAATTTCATGTGTTACTAACACAAATTATTTCTGTTACTGATAGTAGCAAAGCTAGAATAATTTCAGCTTATTTCTTAACGATTTTGGTAACTAACTAAAATGTTGGTATCATTCGCATTATTCGATAATTTTAGTCACACAAATGTGTATGCAGCTTTAGTTCTTCCCGTTATCACCCTAACCTAAACATTTCAACTACAATGTTTTAAAGTATGATATCAGCTGTTGATGTTAATCAACTGGTTATTGTACCAACAATAAACATTAGAACTCTGTAGTTTCAATGGCCACATTTCATTATTTCCAAACTTTGTATAGTCCTAAACTATCTATTAATTATTTATAAATAGTTTCCACTAGCTTGAGACCTTACCCTTTAGATTGATATAAGTAGAGTTTGTCACGTAAATATTGGCCCTGTCCCTAAAGTGTTGGGGATAACCTTACCTTATCTAACCAGAGTAACAATTTGATGGTTAACCTAAAATTGGGTAAAATTTTGGGTCAAGTGACTAATCTAACGTTAACACACAAATGTACATATTTTTTATAACGATTTGGATGAGTCAAATCTCAAATACAGATGCCACGGTGGGTTCTGTAACTTTTCCAATGGCTATCAGTGGATATGAAATGATTCTTAACTTCACCTGACTGACAAATGACAAAAAGGAAACTTCCACCTTAAACACGATCTATTCCTTTCGTTATTATATTCTCATTGGACATTATTGTTCCTTTAAATATTTCCTTCGCAATGTAAACACTAATATAATTCCAACAAATTTGTCCTGTATCTGGAAATGGTAAAAGTTTTTATAACATGAATTGGAAACACGTCACCTTGTGAATGATTTCATTGAGAGTAATTTATAACATACCTATTTCAAAAGTTAATACTCATTTCAAATGTTACACTCACATTCAATTACAAAACTAAGTTTTCATTTTAACCCCTTAGAGGATGAACTACTGTCAGATAAGACGTTCTCACCCCTCCCCGAAACCCCTAAATCCAAATGTCAATTGAATAAACCCTCGATTCTGTAGAGACCGAAAGAAAATAATAATCTAGTAAAGGGCTCAAAAGAAAATCTCTGCCGAAAAGAGATTAGAATATGTTGGGGTCGGAATGAATGGAAGGTTTTGTAAGTGATGTGTATAGCGTGTGAAGGTTATACGAAATGACATTATACTCGGCTGATAGTGGAACAACTAGGGTTCTGATGCGTTTGTGCTCCAACTTTGTTAAATACAACATGTTGTCTTTATCCTTTCCTCAATCAAGTAGCATAATTAATCGACTTCTCAAAGCTAATATGGTAACTGATATTGAATGCATGAATAAAACGATTAAGTTTAAATTATTATATAAGAGATTATAACTTTCTAAAGTGTTGTACACAATCCAGTGGTGGTACTGGCCTCGAAAAACCGACAGCTGGAAACCACCTATATTCGTTTCCGCGCCTTTAATAAAATGACTCTACAGACCTATTTAGAAGTTCAAAAGTATTTTATTAAAAACAAAGTGTATGTAAATCTTGCCCATTAGGAGCAAAATTTCTTAGAGTATAGAAACTGTTGATTTTTTGCGTTGTTCTTTTTGCATTTGTTAACAATTTAATTATTTCAGGATTAGGAAATGGTTATGTGGAATTTAATTGAAAAAATCTCTCATAAATGAAATATTTCTTTTATTCATCAATTTTCATTAATTAATAATCTAAGAAAGAAATTATGTGTTTAAACTGTACATTTTTTAAATAAATATTAAAACGGGTTCAGCTAAACAGTATAAACTGTTGTCGGTCTGTCTATGACGTATGCGACGGGGAGAGAAATGATACTCTTTCTCTTTTTTTTTCAAGTGCAGGTTTAATTGGAATCGGAGAAGGGAGCCGTTTCAATTCCCGTCTCGATCAGGCCAACTCATGCCACCGTGGCTAGAGAAAATGCTACTTATACACAAAGTACGCACTGCGCATGTGTGTAAGCCGGAAGAAGGGGGCACGTTTCTCTTTTCGTCTGATCCAGGTCAAGTTTATCTACTACCTGAAGTTAAGAAAATGTTGGCTATTACCAAAAAATATTGTTATATTTACAATAGCTGTACTCTGACTTACAGAAAAATAATGTAAAACATAGGCTACATTGTTTGTTCTTAAAGGTACATATATTTCGACTTTTTTTTAAAGTTGTTGATAAAGTCCTAGCCCTAACTATTTTATTTATTTTGTTGATCGAAATATTTTTTGATTTTTAGATAAATATTTTAAAATTGCCTGCATTTAAGTTGTCTGAATGTGTTATTATTAACAAATTAACAAAGTATGTAGGCCTATACAAAATTAAAGAAACTATAAGTTTTCTTTTGTCACTTGTAAAAATGATACTACTGTTAGTCACGGTTAACTGATTCTGTTATTACTTAAAATCTTCCCTGAGTTATAATAAATGTTACGTTGAATTGGGTGTGGTGTACACGCTTTGTTGAATTTTCCTTTATACCACCTCTCCTTTCTCCATTACAAGATGTCCTTTGAAGATAAATTGTATTTTGGGTCAAGTTCAGTGTTAGAAACTTGAAAAGTATTTTGTTAAACGAAGGAAAACAAAGTTTATATTTTACTGTAATGATTCTTTTAAGAATTACCAACACAACTACTATACATTTTTATTTTGTACCCGACGATATGAAACACACTCTTAAAAGGTTAAAAAATAGTGATTACGTCACGAAACTTAGTTGGTAACAACATTAATTTTACTTATTCTTATCATTGTGTTGCAATTAAAGGGATCTCTTTTCTAAAAGTTAAAAAAATGTTTTTTTTTTATTTTTTTATCAAATTTTCTATTATAACTTGTATAAGTTATATTTAATGAATATATTTTCCGTTTTAGGTTTAAACTTAGTGTACGTTAATTTCTGAGTGATAAGAACGGTAGACTGCTATACCGATTGAATTGGAACCACTAAATGTCATATATTATGTTATGACTTCGAAAAAACATTTTTCTCTGCCTGAACACATAATAATGTTTATAAAACCTATATTTCGAGATTTTTCAAGCCCAAAGTCACTAGAAAAGTGTGTGTCGGGAAGAATAGAAAATTTTAACGATTCACTCTGAATAGTATAATCTGGAATGTAATTACATCCAAAAAAATCTTTGGTAAGTTGAATACATTAAAATTTGGTATACATGAAGCGCCAACTTGTTTTCAGTCAAAGGAAAATTGGTGAACGTAAAATTTTTGTGAGATGCAACCTTAGACCGGGAAAACAAATAATCAGTGGAATGTGGAAGCAGGATTGAGACGAATCACCAAGGTTGAAAAAAGCGAGCAGTTAGTTGGTAAAACAGTTCCGTGAACACAACATGCCGAACAAATTTCCCATTAGCATTTGGGGTGTACTAAGTAAACGGATTTTTATCATGTTTCTCGTTTTTGTTATTTTTTTTTGGAAAGTCGTGTTTTTTAGTAGTTAGGAAACATTTTCTCATTAACTAATAAATATATCACTCTGATTTTATAAAATTTATGTATCTTTCTGCATTCTATCACAGGAAACTAACAAATTCCAAATATTAGTAAATGATATTTTGTGAAAATGTGTCGTTAAAAAATAGTTGTAAGTATTTAGTAAATGAGTTGGGAAAAACTTAAATATTATATTAGAATAAATATTATTAATTTCAAAGTATGCAGAAAACTATGGTCTTCTATTAAAAGAAAAACACTGAAATGTAATAATTACATCTTAAACAAATTTAAGAAAACTGCACCCATTTGAACATGTTAAAGGATATATGGCAAGTGACCTATTTAAAAAAAGGTGCAAACAAAATTTACTCCATTTTCTTGAAATTTATGACTTCGTAATTCAAAAAGTAAGAGACATTTTTTCTTTCCAACTATTAAAATATTACTTTACCATTTTACAAAACAAAATAAGCCACATGTTTACTGAAAGAATAATATGGCTAATAATAAACAACCATTTTATTAAAAACTGAACTGGTGTTGGTTAGAATTATTTTTAATATGTTTTTCTGAAATGTAGTTCTATACGTCAAATTGTCGTATCATCTGGAAAACATATTTTCTTTTTTTCAAAGTATAACCTATTGCTACTTTTAATTTAGTTTATTTTTTAAATTCCTAATAGTTGTTAGATATTAGGTACTGCTATAAATTACACAAAAGAAAACTGTCATTACTGTAGTAAAGTAACCACTGGACGAATGTTTATTTATAATGAGTTTTGTGTCTACTCTTTACTGTCTCTTGGTCTATTACCACCTGTCAAAGTTGTGGTTTCGATACACTATAGTGTCATCTTCAGGCAGCACGTTCTGTCCCTCGATAGAGGTCGTCATAAAAATTTAAAAACACTTAAACATAAAACTGTATACGGAACAACATTTTTCATGGAAAAGTATAGATTGAGGGGTATCAATGTAGGAACTAAATATTCTGCCCTCTTCGTTCTTATCTGTTGTGGTAGGCCTATTATGATGTAAGTTTAATTTCTCTATCCTGTAGAATCTTTTAATTAATTAAAATCAAGGTTGTTGTTGTGGGGATCTGTTTTCACACTTTTATAAATCTCAAACTCTTCCACCGAACCCATATATCTACTTGTTTTATATTAGGGTAATATCTCCATGTTAGTGGGGATATTTTTGTAAAAATACGGGTTTTTAATAAACTGTTCAGCTAAGTTCCTGGAGAAGGTTTTCTTTGGCAAATCGTTTTTGTTGATAGAGCGGGCCAATGTAAATCAACTCAGTGGGGAAAACAACGCAGTTAGGAGTGCGAAAGTCGACAAATGAAGGTCAAATTTGAATAGAATTATATTAGCTACGTAAACACAAGTATTTTCTCGAAAGTAAACAAACACCACATGAACTTCTAAAGGATTATTCTCATTAATAGAAATAAATAATTTATTTCTATTTGTCTCTCTGGAAATCTATATATATATTTAATAAATTAATGTCTAAAAACGGCAGGATTTTATATAATTCGAGCTAGAGATATCAAAGAAAATTCACAAATAACCAAAGAACAATTGATAACAATATAATTGATACATTTTGTCAGTTTTGATCATCGAATAGTGTATGATGCACCATCAAGTCTTGGAGGAGTTGAACATATAGAAATTACAAAAGAAATGCTTAACTATGTTTCTCAATCCAATGAAAGGTGGAAGGATGCATTGAAAAAAAATTAAGAAAAATCAAAAAGAAGAATTAGCAGAATATGTCACTGTTAACTTTGTTTAAAATATTAACTGTTTTGTCTTATTAAATTTTTTAATTAAGGAACATGATTTTTTGTAATGTTTAAACTTAACTAACTCTCACGAAAGCATTGACTGATATGATCTCTGAGTAGTTTATTTAAAAGTTATAAGATTTGAACAAAGTTTTTGATTAGTTTGATTTTTTGTAATGTTTAAAGTTAACTAACTCTCACGAAAGCATTGACTGATATGTTTAAAGTTAACTTAAAGTATATTTCATTACTATAGCGTTTTTTCCCATAAATTATATGAATCACATGTCTAAAAATAAATCTAATTAATCAATTTTGTATTAGTATTAATTTTTTAGATATATTATTAGCTTGGTTACCATATTGTAAAATGTATTAAAAATAAAATAAATTAAAAGAGCAAGGAGCCAAATATTTTTTAATACTAGAAATTTAAACTTGACTTTCTAATGAGCCAATATGTTTTTGCAAAACTAACACATTTATAATAATTAATTATTTTATTTGATTAATTTTACTCTGTATATTGAGAAAATTGAGTAGCCCCTACACCATAACACAAAACAATATCCTGGGCCTCTTTTTCTTTTCTGTCCTGAAAGTAAAAGCAACAACAATATACAATTTTAGAAATTTACACTTTATAAGGAATCAGAGAAATAAATTGTAAACTAAGTGATGCTAAATAACTTCAAATAACGACAGCAGAAACATTGCCATAGCAAATTTAATACATGAGTTCTATTTTTACTTTCATACTATTATGCAGTTCGCTTGTATTAATAATTTACTGTTAAGGTAAATAATCTTACAACAATACCAATGTGAATAAGTATACATATACTTTAGAAAGTCAAGACCATTAGTTTATTTGTTACTTGAAATTAAAAAATGTGTGGTTGGGTGGTGGTGGGCTTGCAAAAAAAAATTAATAAATATTCAAAATTCTTTTAATCTGTTTATCACACAGAAAAATTACTCAAGTAAACCTGCAACTATTTTTTGTTATTGTGGTATACTGTAAGCGTTAAGTTTAGCTAGATATTTTATCTTGATACTCATTAAAACTCAATTTTTTAAAATATAAACATTATAGTGCGTTATTTCGAGAACCTGGAATTTTCTTAAAACTGGTTATGGAAAACCTGGAAAAGTCAGGGAATTTGGATTTTGACTTTGGTAGACACCCTGTAAATAATATTTTAATCAATTTTCAGCTTTAGCACTATATAACTAACTGAGGAAAATGCGTTTGAATTGAACTGCGGACAATTGAATCACTGATCACAAAATAAGACACTTTACATACCCTATTTTTGTCCGACAAAAGGTCATAAATATAGGGGATGCATGAAACCCTTAACTTTAAGGCGTCCGACAACAAGTATGCCCCGAAAACTTTATCGGACAAGGTTACCACTTAGTTATATATATATTTTATAAACGATTCTGAAAAAATCAACAGTTAGGTACTAAATTTTATGACGCCATAACTTTGCCATGTTCAGGGTGTCGGACGCGCAGAAATGCCCAGTAATATTTGTCAGACAAAATGTTTCTCGCTTTCTACATAAAACAAACTTTCGATTAAAAGAAAAATTATTGTTTAGGTTAGACATTTTTTACCGCATCAAATCAATGACTTTGCCGATTTCTCAAAGAAAAACGCCCCGCTACAGGGAATTGTTGCAAATATAAATGTTGTCCGACTCGACTTAAATAAGGGATATACGAAGTCTCAAGAGTTAGGTAATCATAATTTTTTAAAGGCCTGGGCCCTAGGACTAATAGTCGAAGTTGACACGCTTTGTTTGATTCAGAGGAACTAGACATCACCCTTAAGAAAAATCCCTGCGGCCATCAGGATCTCAAGATAATTGTCTAAACCCTCTTTCAACAAGTCCTCTACCACTTTCAAAAGAGAAGTTAAAAGAGCTCAAAAGCTTACAGCCATTCATTCAACCAAGTAGCCATCTGTTTTTCAAAACATTTTTGGATACTTTGACAGCCAGTTCTGACACTGAAGACATGTGAACTGATGATGATTACGAACAAGAGGATGAATAGAAGACTTTTATGATTGTATACACATTGCAAATTCTGTTAAGGATGTTTTAATTGATTGTTTTTATTATAACTGAGTTTTATTCTCGCACCTATGATTCTTTATAATAGATCATATGATTTAATATTAATTTTTACTTTCTCACTGTACTATAGTATAAAGTAGGTATAGTGATCGAAAATAATCGATATTGAGATTTTTGTGAAGATATCCGTTTTGGGGCTCCCTGAGTCAAAATAAAGTGGTTTTTACAAAATGTTTGTCTGTATGTGTACAAAGCTAGAAAGAAAATTATTTGATCGATTTCGAACAAATTTGCAACAAACATGTCAATTAGGCCTGTATAGATGCACGAAGAACGGGTTTGAAAAATGTTCAAAAAACAACCCCCTTTTTCGCAAAAAAAACCCCAAAAAAACAGTTATTATTTTTTTAATAAGAAAACCGCTCTAGCTATTTTGATAAAATTTGGCTTATTTGTAGCCTTTAATGTACTCTACCATATGCAAAAAACCGCATCTTTCTAAAAATTCTCGTTTAGCTAATAATAATATTATTTATTATTTACTCCCCTATTTTAATTTACTATATTATCTCCTACTTTAATACAATTATGAACTCACAGTTGGGGTTACATACGGGGATTGGAGAATATGTTTGTGAGAAAGTATGTGCCAATTTCTTGTACCGTTTATTTATTTTGATTTAATACTTTAAATTGTGTAGAATACTTCTCACAGTCCGGTTTTCCATCCCTATTTTTTTAATGTTGACATACGATTCGCATTATAATGAAGCAGGCATTGTCGAATCGGTTATAATTCATATGAATTGATTGCATTTATTTAATTAAATGCGTCACAAGAAATCACAAAACACTTTACAACACCTTACTTTTAAAAACACACAACACAAACACACGGGTTATTTATATAAAAGACAAATATTTATTTTAAAACCTTTTTTTATAAAAAATCGTATACATTTGTTGTACAACTTCATAAATTTAAATTAAAAACTGCTACCAAATAAGCAAATAAACAAATGAATTTAAAATTTTACAAGGTGTTTGTATTTTTAGAGTGTACAATCATATTTTGAGTTCTTGAAACGTTTTTTTTTCGAACATCCTGTATGTATTTAAAATCTATTAAAATGTTTGCCAATATCAACAATTCTTACACGAAATAAAACATTCTGCTTCAAAGAAATATTTAAAATTAACATATATTTTTCATTTCCCCAATCTACGTACACGAGGATCCATGTCATATCTCTTTCTCTTTCTACCCATCTCAATGGGATACTTTTCATTGTCCAGACGTCATTCAAAGGTTCAGTCTCCCTTCTCTCTCTATTCGTGCATGCTTTCTCATTCGTAATATCTTCTCTTCTCAGGCTCAGCTTTAGAAACTTGTTTCACTTGAATGTTTTCAAATGAAATTTCTTTTGCTTTACGTCGTTGAGTACGACGGGCTTTCAGACTAGGATTACCTCTACTCTGATTTAGTCTTCGAAAAATCTCAAATACTTGCCTTTCTACCGCATACGAATTTAGGCTTTGTAATACTTATTACATAAGAGTATCTGATTACTTCTAGATTTCCCATTTGTTGATTCCGTTTTTATATACTTTCTCTTGTATTACCAGGATTAAAAACCAAAGATTAAAAATCCGACTTGATTTGACTCTCTATTTTTCCATTACTTATAATTTCGATTGCAATAGAAAGATCAAACAGCACGTTTTACAACAAAATATATGTTTTAGAATAATTAACAATTTAAGTCCGCAAGTATTATTTGCAGCATCTCTAGGTTGAAAACCTAATAACTTATCTTCTTCTCTGCGACACTATAAAAGTATACAAATACAATATTTATGAACGAATTATCACATAATGGAGTAAAAGAATGAAATTAAATATTGGGTCTGTTTATACAGGGTGATTTAAATAATGAATAAGAAGATGAAACATAAAAGTTAGAATCCTTTATTCAAGTCTATGAAAATTATACCTTGCAGGCAGTTATTTATACATAGTTTTATTACATAAGTTTTAAACATTTTTTTACTTTCTCACTATACTATAGTATAGAGAAAGTATAGTGATAGCAAAAAAAATCGATATTGAGATTTTTGTAGAAATATCCGTTTTGGGTCAACCTGAGTCCAAAAAAGTGGTTTTTACAAAATGTCTGTCTGTATGTCTGTATGTATACAAAGCTAAAGCGAAAACTATTCGATCGATTTCAAACAAATTTGCACCAGACATGTCAAGTAGGCCTGTATAGATGCACGAAAAACAATTTTGAAAATGTTGAAAAACAACCCCCTTTTTGGCAAAAAAACCCCAAAAAATCAGTTATCATTATTTTTTTATAAAAAACGGCTCTAACGATTTTGATAAAATTTGGCTTATTTGTAGCCTTTAATGTACTACCATATGCAAAAAAAAACGCATCTTTCTAAAAATTCTCGCTTAGCTAATAATAATAATAATAACTGATTTTTGGCCATAAAGGAGGTTGTTTTTCAAAAATTTTCAAAACCTTTTTTTGTGAATCTATACAGCCCTAATTGACGTGTTTGTTGCAAATTTGTTCGAAATCGATTGAATAGTTTTCTCTCTAGATAATAATAATAACAACATTTATTAGTTAATCTCCTACTTTAATAAATCACCTCTCCTACCCCACCTACAATTATGAAGTCACAGCGAATCTTTTTAATAATTTAAATATGTATGTGAGAAAGTATGTGCCAGTTCCTGGTACCATTAATTAATATGGTTGAATATCAGAAAAAGATAAGTAAAAGATTGAGAACCTGCATTTTAAGGAATTGATTTAATGTAGTATTGACAAAGACAAGATTATCACTATTCCAAAAAAAATTTCATATCTATCACCTAAATACTGTAAAAACATTATTGTTTCCATATTTTAACTATTTTATTGTGATACATCAATGAAATGGCTGTGGACTGTAGCTAACAAACTTCAGCGTGCTCAAAATTATTTTTATGGTTATTTTTTACTTAAATCTGACGATCATGGTTCAAAATATTATAAAACAAATTTCAATTTCCAAAATTTGTTATTTCCTAAATTATCATAATATTTTGTTGTTATTGCCCACTATTCTGCTCGCTGAATTGCCTCTTTACAAGGAGCTACATTATTACTTATACTCGGGTAGAGAACTGAGATGTTAATTAATTCGTTCACTATAAACAGCATCTAGGCTTTGAAATTCATTGGATAGTTTCGGGCGTTCCAGTTGTTTTTTTTTTGTGTGTTTTGGAGGATGTTCTAGAATGTGTGCGTGTATATACTTTATTTTCTGTGTAGTATAATTAATATACTTTTAGTTATATTTTTACCTTGAAGATAAATGTGTAGTATATTTAGCTTTCCCAGATTTTTATTATGTTTTAGAAGGGATTATTTTATACTTTTTAATTTATTTAGTAAATTTTGTTTTTACTGTTAATTAAAATTTTTGTTTTTATTTATATTGGAATTTGTAGTTTTAGTTTTCTTCTTTTTTCTTTGACATCCCACTTAATTTTCGACATAAGGGCTTTTCTGTATTGTTTCTGTTTTATCAATCAAGTAATTTATGTTCGTATTTTCTTCAGTTGTTTTCCTTGTTGTGTATTATTAAAATGTGTTTCAATATGTTTAAAATATATGTACTCCTATGAGGAACAGATAAAATATAGATATGTAAATGTAAATATATTTATATATATAAAACAATCTTGACAGTGTAAAACTAGTTCTCCTTAGCAATCAGTATGTATAGTAAACTGAAGCGTTAAGAAATTCACGACTAAGCTAAAGTACACGAAGATAATCCGGAAAAGGGACCTCGGATGAAATCCAATTTCAAAGTAATCTTTGACTTTATGTTATTATAGGAAGGGCTCGAATCAGCTTCCAAGCCCCATATTGTTATATTAACGCTACATTCTATACTTGGCAACTTTGCGACATAGAATTTCTTAGAACCACAGCAACCGGGTATTCTGCAAATAATAGTTTACTAGAAAGATGTAAATTTTTTCAAATCCTCAATTTGCATATTATACAAATCCCTCTTATCTTACTACATGTTCTGTACGGTATGCATTGTATATTATCTTCAAAACAAAGGAAAAAGTATAAAGTTAACCACCGTTTACTTTAGTCCCACCTGCAATTACAACTAACTTGTAGTTGAGTATCAACATGTTTATCCTTATTTTATTTACTTTGATAATTTACACGGAATTCTAGGCTCTTCATACATAATTTGTAAAATGTACAAGTACAAACTTAACTATTTTAAACGAAATGGTTTTTCTGTGTTGAGTATTGAGATCCATTACTCATATCAGGTAATATTTTACTGGAGAAAAACTCATGATCATTGAAATTTGACTTGCGCTTCAAGGTAAGTTATTGATATTAGTATGACGGAACATGTGTTTTTGTAAACATTAAACTACATTTTAAAAGTGATAAGATTCTCTTACACTTTGATTTAGCAATGATTAACCATAGAAAAACGACCCGTGGAACCGATACGTGTATGTAGCTTTCGTGATTATTGTTGATAGATCTGGAAACACCGTCAGTTTCTTTTCGTGAATAGTGTTGACAGATGTGGCAACACTGTCAGTTAGGTTTCGTGATTAGTGTTGATAGATCTGACAACACTTTAAGCTTTCATGATTAGTGTTGATAGATCTAATAACACTGCCAGTTGTAATTTAAGAATAATGTTAATAGATATATGGCACACCTAAAAAACCCTTGTGATTAATGTTGTTAAATCTGACAACCCGATACTCAGTTAGCTTTCGTGATTATTGTTGTTACCTGCAAGTAAAAGGATTTTGAAATTTAACTAAATTGAGTGTGTAAGGAGCAGAGTTAAAAAATATATATATGATGTTTGATACTACTTTAAAAAACGCCCAACAAACATCAATGGTAATAAATAAATATCCGTCTCGACTAGTAAGAACAAATTATTATAATACAATAACACAATATCTCATAAAAATACATTTTTTGGTCAAGCACGTTTCAACGACAAAGACGTCATATTCAGTTGAAACGTTGGGTAAAACTACTACAGTCAAAATAGTTACAGTTGATTAGCAGTAGCTTAAGTGTCATAAAGATTAGAACTTTGAAGTTGAAACGCGTTTGACAAAAAATGTATTTTCGTTGGAAATTCTGTATTTTATTAATCATTAATCATAGTAATTTGTAATTCGATACCAGGAAATATAGTTTCAGTAACAAGAATAAAGAAAAACTAGAATTTATTTTAAAATTATTTAGATAGTGTAAAAAGCAACTTCATTTGGCAGGAACAAAAGGTCTATAATAACAGTTCAATCAACTGTATTTATCTTTTACATTTCCGCTGACGTGAGTTGAGCGGATTTCCAAAATAAGGTTTATATGTTTTAAGGGTATAACCAACTATTATAAATTGTTTGGTAACTGTTTGGGAAATTGGTCTACTTACAAAGGCTTTGAATTGCCTATGTGTACGAAATATATTAGTGGAATTGATTTTTCACCTCAACCTTCTGCCTCGGCTCACTTGAGGCTCCGTTACGATCACAGCGGAAAACGAGTTTTGAGAAGATCAAAAGCTGCCCCAAGGTAAAATCCTCCACCTGGATTCCAAACCGGTACTTTTATGGTTTTTTACTTTTTGATCAATTTTTGGAGATCCAGACGGGCTACAAAGTCGTGTAAAAAAATGTGCAGAATAATATTCTGTATATACACGTTTTAGATAAACACCAAGAAAGTTTCATTCTAGTAAGCCTCAAAAAATGTTTGCTTCCAGCCGTTAGAGTATGTACACACACGCATACGCACATATATTTATACGTATTGTACAACGATTACTTACGTGCCTCTTGTTTACAGTGATAACTCTACAACGATTCTTTTCCCATTTTTGGGATTTGAATTTAAAATAACTCTCGTGTCCCTTTTTTGGTAACACTACTTGCACTGTAATCGCAGTTACATCACCTACTGGAAGGTTTAGGCAATGCAACTGGGTGTCTTTATCTTTATAAATATTTTGACAAAAATCTCTTAAAGAAATTACAGTAACAATAATTAAATTTACTTGGAAATTTTCTTAGCTCATAATTTATTTTTTGAGTACTCTTAATTTCTGATCTCTGAGTAGCCTTATAACACTGGAACTGACCTTATAACTTGACTTATTTGTGCTTCGGATATTAATACAGCTAGATACAATTATAATGTTAATACTAAAGGGGAATATTGTGAATGAATAACTATACAACATGTAATTGGTTACTCTCAAGTTTGTTGTTAGAAAATCAATAATTAGTTCATTAAAAAAATCAAAAGTTGCAAAATAAAAATAATCTCCCTTCTTTAAGACCAATTGTCTTAAGAAACAAATTATTTACAATTTATACTTCAATCTAAAATTAAATTTCTTATCAGGCGTGGCAGACAGAAAAAATTTTAATTAATAATTTCTTTTATTAATTAAATTCAATCTTTATTACAATTATATTAATTTTTTTAATTACTATATTTTTATTATTATTATCTTGAATTTTTATTTACCGAAGTTAATTTAATTTATTTAATTTACAATTTATTTATAATTTTTCCAGAATCAAATCTAACCTACTTAAACCAGTGCTTTTAATAAATCCAATTGAATTTAATCAGGCAAATAATTATTTTACGGGGAATAAAGTATATCCGTTATCACAGACCTAATTTTTGAAGCTAGCACCGTCTGGCGACTTTTCATGCACCGGGTGTTCCTGGAAGATAGGTGTCCTCGGTTTGTCGCTCGTACTGCGCTGGTTTTTGGTGAAATCAGCTGAGGGCGAACTGCAAGTTGCTGGCTTCTGTATTAGTGATGTCAGCGTATTGCTGTTGGCTAGAGAGTAGAATTTACAGATGAACTTGTAGACTGAATCTTGAAGAATCTTGTAGAATTAAAGTTGATCCTTCTTCCTGAGTTGAGGGTTCGAATTCTTGACGTTAGTCGCTCATGTCCTGAAGAGTTGCCTACTTATTCCAAGTTACCAAATAGAGTTAATTGTGCGCTAACTCATTTGGATAGGCAGTATCCTCGATGCTGCAAAGTATACTTTAAACAAGTATCTTTAAACGATGGAATAATTTATGTTTTACGTAGTAAAAAATCCTGTATGATATTTCAAACTACTAAGAACTGTTTAGCATAGTACTTAGCAATTAAAATCGTAATTAATCTATACGTCATCCAGACATTTCAAAATGGTAAGTCATGATCCCTGTACCGGGTTTCACAATTTATACCTGTCCTGACGCCACTGCTGGTATGCACCAGATTTTAATTTAGGCGTTTCTCACCTTTTTTTAAGAAAATGTTTCTACTAATACATTTTTAAATAATTATTTTTTTAATTATTTTAATAATTCTTCTTCTTTTTATTTATATTTTTTATCATTAAAACAATTAATTTCCGTTGTCTTCCACTTCTCCCATCTGACAGTGTAACGTATCCCCCTCTACTACTTGGCTCGCGGAGCACTTTTTCTATTCCTACTTCTCCGTTGAATAATTCTCTATTGTTTTACTTTTTTCTTTCACACCTTCCTTCGGTGTTACTGTATTTCCCTCGTGATGGTTTTTTTCTTCTTCCGCACGCGACACGCTTTCTGGTGTTTCTCGGACGCCTCGTTCACGCGCACGGCACGTTCTTCGCTGTCTAGCGCTTTTCCGCGACTCCACTTTTGTCTTTCCACTTTTCCTTTTTGTTTACGTTCTGAATTTGCTGTATTGTTACTTTACCGTATTGTTCTCTGTTTTTCGCTGATTTTTCACTTTATTTCTTCTTGGGAAATAGCCTATTCCAACGATAACTAACTGGTTTTGTTTTAATTTAATTACCCGAAATTTATTTAATATACTGGCAACTTACCATTACATTTCTGTTATAAACCTGTCTGTTTCTATCTTTACTCATATAAAGAACCTTTATTTTACTTTAAAACCTCTTAAAAGCGAGAATTCTGTCACTTTTTTAATATAAATTATTTTGAACCTTTTGTTATTTTTTACTATAGAACTTTGTATTACTTAGTTGAATACCTTTCTTTTACATACAAAACTTTGCTTTTTGATTTTTTATCCATTTTTGGATGTGTGAACTTCGTCACTTTAGCTAACTATTTTATTTATCAAAATTCGTTATTTTTTCTAATAACCAATAATACTGGTCTACTTCTGTAGATTCCAGAAATATTCTTGTTTTTGGATTTCGAGTAAAATTGAACTTTTCCGTTAACTTTAGACCCTATTTACTTTGGTACTATTAACATTTATGATTTGCATTCTGCACGGCCATTACCTACATGTTTAGCGCAATGCAACAAACCGTGAAAAATACAAATATATAAAATCCTGGATCTCGTATTCCCTTAAAAATCAATCATTTGAGGCCAAGTTAGTTTTCCTTCACTAACTTGTCTGAGTACAAGGGCCATCCTAGTAGACAACCGCTGTCTCGCTTGATCTTGTTTTACTTTGCACTACAAACGTCCAGAAACCGATGCCTAGCATCGAAAAAGTAGAATTTCATAATAAATTACAAATTTTTAAGCTACAAGCCTCTGCCGTTGTAAAAAAAGTTTAATGACACCCCTAATCGTGCTCTGGGAAAAATGACTGGTGCCAATTGACCATTCCTAACCTTAGATCTCGCCATAAGAATCACTGCAGTAAAATAACCTTTCCTATGGAAATTCGATAAAACATGTATAGTTCCATGACCTTACTTATTTTATGACTGTAAATAATTGAATTGAGGCTTCAATATAAGATAGGAAAATAAATTAGGTGTATTTATTACTAGAAAACTATCCACTTAATCACTTCTGGAAAATCCTAAATTTACTGGTACAAGTGTTAAGGCAAGGAAAAACTCAGTAATGCTATTTTTACTTCTAAAGTACTAAAAAAATAAATACTACATTAGTATGTGAAATAGACTAATGCATACTAAACAGACAAACTAAAAGAAGTGGATTAACAACAGTAGAAATTCATGAAATATTTTGTAAAATTGTTAAACTACAAATTATCGTTGTTACTGTAAAATAAGTTACTTTTTGACACAATTCGTTAAGAAAATAAGTAATTGTGAATCCAACAAACTAGTATGCAAATTGTACCTTTCTGTCTTTTATTTCTGTAGCTCAAAACGAAGTTACGATGAGGGAGTAGCATTTCCACACCGGAATTGCTTTGTCAACTAATACAATGACCTGAGCCAGAACAAAGGGTTAAAATAGAAAGAATGCTTTGTACTTTGAGAGTATGTTCGTATTTCCATGACTGAGTGGTAAAGGGCGAGGGGAGGCTATTGTTTAAGGATTTGCAATTAGGGTAAAAAGCTCCATTGCGTTACGACATCTGCTACATAAGACATTTACAAATCATATACTAAAATGTAACGAAATACACTGAAATGCTCAAAAGTACTTTTATAAGGACTAATCTTAGGTTTCAAGTTATTTGCAACAGTTGATACAGGGCTCAAATTTCTTCTTGTATTACAATTAGTTACTAATGTTGAATGAGATCGTGTTGTCTTTAGTTTGTATAATCAGTATATATAATAAATGTAGCGTGTTTATCAACCCACCAATAGTTTCCGTTTTGAACTTGACATGGGTGTCAAAAGTTCCATCGCACCACTGACATTTTATGAAAAATTGCTGAAGTAGCTGGGAATCGAGTTCTGAAGTGGCCGACACTGGCCAGAATGTTTTATAAGCTTCCAGAATGTACCTAATATGTTCTAGAATACTCCAGAATGTTTGAGAATGTTGAAGAATAAATCAACATACATGTAATAAATGTAAACGTGGTTCCTCCGCAACCCATCTCCTCTTCCAAAGAAGGGTTAATGGTATGGTCGCCCTTCATCATCCATGAAGAAGGTTTCGGTTTGGAACTGCGAAGTTGGTGATAAGAGATATGAAGGGCTGAGAACCAAGGGGTACAAGTGTAGTGAAGGTAGTTTTGAGAAAACTCAGTTTAAAGTTAAACTGTTATATTCAAATCCAGGTAAAACTTAAACTAAATATTCATGTTCACTAAATCTAGTATATTTTCAATTAAACATAATAAGAAAGATTAATTTGATTTTCATCCTCTTATTCTTTCTGGGCTGTTAACACGTTCACTGCTAAGGACGCACAAGTGAGCTTGACACTGAACACTATGAGAAACGGCCGACGCACCATGCGTTGCACGCCAACCCCCATACTGGGAGTATTTTCAATACAAAACTCATGGCGTGCTTCGCACGCCAACCCTCGTATTGGGAGTATTTTCAATACACAGTGCATTGCGTGCTTCGCACTCCAACCTCCTTATTGGGGAATTTTCAATACACAGTGCATTGCGTGCTTCGCACGTCAATTTAAGATGTTGTAGAATATTGGAGAATGTCAACGAGTGTTATAGAATCTTCCAGAAGGTTGGAGAATGTTCCCGACGGTTCTGGACCATCAAAGGGACTGTTCTACAAACCGGAAATGGGCGATAAAGTTATATACCTAATACTTGATACTTATTACTCTTAAGTTAGTTAGTAGATAGAAAAAAATACACATTTTAATTTCGATTATAAGCTTTAAAAGTGTAAAATATTTTAATTCAATTTACTCGTGGCGTGAAGTGCACCTCAAAGAAATTGGCGAAAATCGTGGTTTTGTGCTTGCGGACGCATAGTTGATCATGCAGGCCTATGCACGCCTAAATTGGAAACATAGACTGATTAGGACGAAACTCTCTATACGTTTTTGTTGCAGTCAACTTTCAATATTCATCCGATATTTCTTTCATTCATTTTATCATATCTGCGAACGAAGCTATGAATATCCCTGCTAATAAAACATAAATAAAATAAATCTGTGTAACAAGAAACTGTAGACAGTAGATTTAACAACAACAGAAAAAATTGTTTAAATTGACTCAACTCTGCAAATACAACTTTGAGAGTTACTTGACTAAAAAAACAAAACAATATGATTTATAGTCATTCTGTTTACATACCTTAATATTGTTCTTTATTACTTTCCAGCTTCATACATATTGTAATGTTCAGATACTCACCTGAAATAGTAAATTCATAAATTAATAAATAGTACTCTACATAAAAGAAAAATAAATGTCGACTAATAATTATATTACTTGTTTATTACGTCACTAGCTGGCACGATCCGGCTTTGCACAGATAGACAAATCAAAGTTAAATGTATATCAATCAAAAAAATATATCAATAAATATATTATACTATGTATTTCTTATAAGGATTTTTAGTAACTTTGACCTCCCCAAACCACCCTAAAATTTCGAATGTTTGAAAACCTTTCTTAGCGAGCACGTATTTAGCTACATACCAAATTTCATTCCAATCCGTTCGGTGGTTTTTGAGATTTCGTGATGAGTGAGTCAGTGAGTGGTATTTGGATTTTATATGTATAGATTTACAGCAAAAAGTTCGAATTATAATGGGTCCTACAATACTCAGCTTTTCTTCTTGCCGCCATTTTTGTTTTTTACTA
>JAGFPH010001208.1:79516-114087 GCA_018207615.1 Philaenus spumarius | reverse complement strand
AAAAATGTAGAAAATAAGAGTGTATTAAATTTAAGCTTTCCAAACTTAGTTTTTTAAACGCACTTAAGTTCTCATAGTTAATATTATATAACTTACAGTTTTAATACTATAAATGAAAGAATGAATACAATACGTCACAACAATGGATTTGCTGTTTATCCAAGGACGAACGGATTGCTGTGAAAGCTAATTTATGGGAAGACGTTTAAACACCCTCCTATAGTTGCAACGAGGCCATTCTTCTAAGGCTAAAGGAAATAATGGCCTTTAGCTCTCTAAATGAGACCTCACTTTGTTCTTCCTTGAAAGTGTAATTTTATTGTAACTTCTAAAACACATATTAAGAATATAATTGATGGGCATTTTCTGTAATGGTGTATAGCAATTAGAGTTCTATCTTTTATTCGTAAACATTTTTAAGACAATTTTAAATTTGTAGTCGACTTTTCAGAATTTATTATCTATAATTTGTATGTGTTAGGAATAAATACAATAATATTATTTTTATCTGTAAATGCTTAACGTTTTAAAACAGTTAAAATTAATTTTGTTTCATTTTCTTTAGAATTGTTTTTGCTGTTAACTTTATTTTATCTATAATATTTATTCATTTCAAAAAGTTTATTTTGTGCAACTGATTTTTGGATAATTTATCTGTATATAGTTAGTTTAGTTAGCCAATTATTAAACGCCCTGAATCCTAAAAACTTAAAGTAGGCAAAAGGATTTTTAATAATTCATAACAATTACATTTGTAATATTAATCTGTTGCTTTTAACAAATTATTATTATTTACATAGTTTCTATTCAGTATTACATTCACAGTTATTAGTTTCCTGTAACATTTTGTAAAAACATGGCGACGACAATGATACTCCTTAAAACAAAGGTAAATGGAAAGTCTTTTGATGTTATCTCTGTGCGCTTCTTCTGTAAGGTTAGAAGTAAATTTCAAAGTACTATTCTAATTAATAAATTCATGTTGTCGTAGGCCTACTTCTGGTATAGTTTTAATAATTCTATGAAGTAAATATGATTATCATTTGTTATTGACTGAATGTTAAAATCGAATCTTACTATCGAAACTATATTCTAAAATCTCGTTTAACACAAACGAATATCTTTAATATTTCGTGTATTCGGTACTTATCATTCAATTTTTGATAGTCCTCTACTATGCATAATACAGTGGTTTCTTCATTTCTCTGACAATCTTATCCATCTCCACACTCCTTCATCCTCCTGAAATAATTTACCTCTCCATAACTCTCCTCCGCTCTTTAATTCTGATGGTATAATAAATGACCACCTAACATAATCATTCATACTAGGGGGCTCAACCTCGGCTCACTTCGCTTACCGAACCCAGTGGAGACTCTCGGCAATTGAAGCAGATTACAGTCAATACTACAATTATACTCCGATATTTTAACTGAAACAATGATTGATTAATGAAGAATCACTTGGGTCGGGATAGGTGGTGGGCATACGCAGTAGGCTAGGTTTTTTTGCTTGTACGAGAGGATTATTTATATAATTAGGTGAATATATAAATTTAACCTAAAATCTCTGCCGGTGATAAAAAAACCCAACTAATTCTAAATTTGCCAAATAGGTTGCTATATTAATGAATGTAAATGCTTTAAAGAAATGTTTGTTGGTTCAGTATAGGCCTAACCTAAAATTGTGTTAAGCTTTTGATCGAAATCAGTTGTTACAATGTTATGTAACGACATATGTTTGAATTATAGTACAGTGAGCCCTTTAAGTTGATTTTCGTTTGTGTTTAATTTTGTTTTGTTGCACATAACCTAAAAAGGTGTTAGTTGCGAACAGCAATGACCTGATTCTAAATTACGCTAAGTTGGTTGTGTACCAATCTTACAAAAGAATAATTAAGGGAACGGAAGCAATACTGGGCCACATAGATTGGTACTGTTCAAAACTTACCTTAGAATTTAAATATCACCAAAAGTAGGAATGTTTCAGCTTATCTCTTACAATACACAGGATACCTAGAGGTTAGCTCAATAAACCATAGAAATAGATATAATTTTTGGCTTTATTAACCAAAATAAAAAAGTTTATATGCCCTTAATACAAAAATTGAAATTATTGACATGCCCTTAATACAAGAAAAGTTTGAGATTTTAAAGAAAACATACATATTTTATTAAGTTGAATTTAAAAGCCCTCCCCAAAAATAAAAATCAAAAACCCTCCCTTTTAATAATAATTTCAGAATTTATACAGAAAAGATTAACAAGATACAAGGTTTTGACATGAAATACCATGGATTTGTTTTAAGAATAAATATATATGTCGTTGGCCAACTCTAAAAGGTAATTATAAATAATTGAATAAATAAACAAAATTAATTACGAGACGTCTCTCTATATATAAAAAAAAAAGGTGTAAAATTTCTAATATGCAGCCCTTAGGGCTAAGGTCCGAAATGTGCTAGCTTGCTCCTCCCAATTATTAAATACTAACATATCCTATATAGTACACATATACAAAATTACTTTTCAAAATACAGCCTGTTTAACATTTAACACAAAGAAAAAAAAAACAACTGCAGATCGTTCATATTTTAAATTAAATCCTGTCTTTAACTAAAGCACTGTAGAAATATTTTATTATTTTTAAAAAGTTCTGTTGGAAAGTAGGCCTTTTCAAGGCGTAGCTGTAGTGTAGGTTATACCATTGTATTGTTTAATATCTCCCGGAGTTGAACCAGTGTAACTGCATAACATAAATAACAATTCCTTTTTAGAAAACTTGCAGCTAATTTAAATAAGCATAAAAATGATAGTTCTTTGAGTTGGCTGTTTTATTAAAATTTGTAGCACAAGGTGACAAATTGCTACTTAGATTGTAATGGTTAATACAACATGTGTAATGTTGCATAAGACTGTCTCTACATGTTAGCTAAAGCACATGGTAACATAAAAATGTTCTCGTTTAGTTACATAATATCTATATCAGTAATTTTATGCTTATAGCTCATTAAAGTTTTCAATATTGGTTATACTGCAGAAAACTACACAATTACAGTTAATTAATGCAGGACAGTTTAGGCCAGTTTTGTTGAAATATGTTTAGACTTTGGTAATAATCAAACTGGTATCAGCTTTAAAGTTTTTGTAGGCTGTAAGATTTGCATTTTAAAATTAGGCTGTAGTAAAAATGAAATACATAGGTTTCTCTATTAAATCGAACAAAATGAGTTAGGAAAATTATTCATAAACCAAAGGTGGAAATAACCTTATTAAGTTTTACAAGTAAATATTTCATAATTATCAAGGTAAAGCTAAAACACTCGTACCTGGTATCCGGAAAGCAAAGGTTTAGAAGAAAATCATATTATTTAGCGACACACCGTCGTTAAGATCGCGACGAAATTATTTAAGATATAACGACATAACTACGACTTTGCAGCGTCTTAACGGTTTAGTTTGTAACAGGCTAATGGCCGACCTTTCTAGAAGCTCCTATGACAAAGCAAAATTTAACTGACGAGATATGAATCAGCTGTCGATTGTCAGATAAAGTCCGTGCCTTATAGAATAGCAGGGACCGTACGGAGTCGACGTCTGGCGGAGAAAAGGGAAACTATTTGGGAAGTTGGTGAAGGTAGGCAGAAGTTGTAACTAGTGGATAAGGAAAATTACAGCAGGTGAAGTGAGAGACGTAACAGTTGCTATGGTTATTAATAAATTCATTCAGCGAACATGTGTTTCTAGGTAAAGCGACAACACGACTGTGCAATAAAACTGCCAAGGGTCATCGGTTTACCTGGTTTGCAGGGCTACGACATCACGACGGTGGTGCAGCTGCGAGTGGGCTCCGTCGTGTTGTCGTAGTCTGCACGGCTTGACCGGGGTAAATCTTGATGAGGGTTTGACTGCCAGTGGTGATAATATTTAGCCCGTACCCCTGCGTACTCAGCAAATTTACAATGCATATACATGCAAAATACATGCAATGTTCTCATGCAAAATACTGTAACTAAACAGTTTAGGTAAGTCCTTTAGTTTTTTTTTATTCTAATTATATAAAGTGATAATACGACGAAATATTATAATTATACAAATATTTTAATCATACTATTATCGGCAAAACACTGTGACTAAACAGTTTAGGTAAGTCCTCTAGTTTTTTTTAATTCTAATTATATAAAGTGATAATACGACGAAATATTATAATTATACAAATATTATAATCATACTGTTATCGGCAAAATATGTGAAGTGACTTTAAAGGGGTAAATATTGTCTAGCTATGAACTCAGTTCTGGTATGGATAAAGTTTTCTTCAAGACAGCCTCGCAGGTAGACGCGGAGGGATTAGGGGCTGGGACCTCGCGCAGACTACGACTTTACGACTGAGTCGCTAATGAGATTCGGCAACGTCGTGCTGTCGTAGCCCTGCAAATATTTTTATTGCCCCCCAAGGGTTCCAGGTAGCATTCAGTCGTGTTGTCATACAACCGTGTTTCCAAGCGATTGCTCCGAATTAGCTTTTTTATCTGTTATAGGACTGGGAGCAAACCTTCGTATTATTTTTCCTATTTTTACGATTTAAAATAAATATTTTTAAAAAGACTTTCTTAACGTACATCTACGACCCCGTAAGTAAATTCCTTTAAATTTTCGTAATTTTAATTAAGTAGTTTTTGCTCTACTTTGATTATATGTCAGTTGGTCAGTCAGGTGAAATCAGCTTATAAACAGATGATTTCCCTTCACACGAGATTTTCTCAATCAATTATTCTCAATTATCTCTTCATTAGACTCCGAAACGTTTATTCTATCTTTTACCATCTTTTACTGGTCTAAATATTTTCTTAATATTACTTTTTTTGTAAATGCATGACCTCTTTTTAAATTTTCTCTAGCTAACCTTTCTCCACCATTCGTTTAAACAGGTGTTATTATCTCTTTCCCTTTTCATATTGGATATGTTGAAGCCTATGTTTTTGATATTGTATTGTTTATGATCCCAGTTGTTAAAATTTACATCTATATGTCTACTCATCTTTGAATCATTTACCAGCAAAATCGTTTCTTTTGGTTAACGTATAGTTTCATTTTTAAGTCCATTCTTCAAGCCTTCATTTTCTATTCCCTAAATGGATCCATTAACTCTTTCCCCGTTTTTGCAGTCATACAACAGCAAACGCAATCCACCGCATCATTCCTACTCATCCCTTCATTATCTTCCTTATTTAGTCAGGTTAAATATGTGTACTTGCAGGTGTCGAGCGAATATAGCCTATAGTATTATTGAATGTAAATCGGTTAACCTAAGACAATTATGTTAAAAATAGTTATTAACAAGAACAATTTACCAGCAAATTAGATTTAGAATTTCTGAAATGAAACAACTTTAAATTCATTCTTTCACTCTATAATTTGCCACTCGACGGCAAAGAGCGTAATTATACGTACTTGGGCCAAAACTGTTCTTCCCCTTTTATTCTTCTGAGCAAAACGTTTCTCTGATGGAGTAGCCTCGATTACCGGAACAGCTTTGTCAACTAATACAATGACCCAAGTCTGAACAAAGGGGTAAATAGAAAGAGAGCGTCGAGCCTTGAAAGTATATTCGTAGAGAGAGAGGGTAGGTAATGTGCGGGATTTACAATTAGTACTGTATGTACAGTATGCTCCAGAGAAAACATACTGAAATTGTTTTAAAAGTTTTATTTTTAGACAAATATTCAAAGGAAGCTGAAAGCTTTAACTTTTAACACACACTTGTTCTATATGTAATCTATTAAGTTTTAGGCAACTCTTGTAGTGTTGCAGGTCTTCGAACTTGAGTTTCTGCATTCTTCTTACGTATCTAGTTATTTCTTTACGAAGCTCCACAATAATATTCGGTGACATATTTCGGAAGATGCTTTCGCTTATAGTTTCCCACACATAAAGGAGAGTGTGATGGGTATGGATAGTCTGTTCTTCGGGAAATTAGGTGGTTGCCAAATTTTCTTTGAAGCAAAGGAATAGTGGCTACAGCAGTGTGACTGGTGCCACCATCTTGCTGGAACTACTGGAAACTAAACGCTAGATAGCAGCACGACATAACGTCTTCTGATATCTTTCAAAAGGTTGAAGGATGTTCTTTCTCTAAAATACCTGGTTGAAAGTAACAGCTTTCCCATTATTATCGTCAACGAAGTACGGACCTAGTATCTCACTCATACAGCGAAGCATACCGCTACTCGTTCACTCGGTTATGGCTTCTCTACGACATTGTCAGAACGTTTAAATAAAAAAAGTGTCGGTTTTACCTTGCATTAAAAGGTTTACCAGTTTGTTTCTATATAGACCTAAACCAAGTTTTTTAAACATTCTTCTCAAAGACGTATTACAGATTTTCATTTTTAATTATGTCCGGTGAATTATTTTTCAGGCACTGCACGACTTGCAGAAGAAGTCTACCAAGGTTTTGATTCATATGGTCACTACGACCAACTTACGGTCAGTTTTTGGACGGCATACACACTCTTTACGCTAAATCGAAATGACGGAACTTGTCAACGACACTTATCGTACTCACAAAAGTGAAATGAAACTCAAAAGCAGATTTGTACTTTTAACGTTCGTTCTGGAGTTAGTAACGAACTTTCGGAAAACGTGGATTTTAGCGCTTACAGGAGTGTGGCTGATTGTTTATGTAATTTTTACTCTTAAAACATTAATTATTATAAAAACACTTGTTACGAAGCTGCGAGCGAAGTCACGTTACCTCCTAGTATGTTTATAAACAACTTTTACAGGTTACCATATTAGACAATATTTGGTGCCAAGTACGAGCACCTGGAATAAATTTAAATTAACTTACTTGGGAATTTAAAACCTAAACATTTTTACTCCTTTCTTGTATGAATTTATGTAAGCCTTATTCTTTTGAACAATTTAAAAAAATATATTTACCAATGTTTAAAATGTTTGATAGTTTCGTCCTTCCAAGAAGGGTTTTGTTTACTTTTATATAATCAATTTGATTAACATAGCTATTTTTTTATTAATCACGTGGCTTCTTTTTTCTTCGCATATAATGGGTTTTGGAAATTCACACTATCTTGAGAAAGTTATCCATTTTTCAAGTTTGTCAACAGCTTTTTAAAAACACTTAAACTCCGGGTAGTTCTCTTTGGACCACCATACGGTGCGCACTCTACGCGTCATCTTACAAACTAATATGAGTTTAGTTGTGTGTGTTTGTGTGTTTCTTAAATGTGTTGACGAACTTGAAAGAGGGACAACTGTCCTAAGATAAAGTAAATCTCCGAAACACTTTATAAACGAAGAAATCATAAAGTCATGTGACGGACAAAAAGGAAGTAATTTTTAACAATTATATATAATAAAGTACAATAAGTTACATTTTTACGTCAGTGACCTCTTTTTGTTTCTTTTTTGAAATTCCTCGTTGATTGGAGGTCGTCAAAACATTAAGAAGAACACAGTAGTAGGTTATGATTACCGTACGGCTTGTCTGTTATCTGTGCGTACTCAAAACTATTATTTGTCATGGATTCTGGATTCGTCAAAACTTCCTAAATTCTGATCTCTGTTTCCTATAGGGTGTTCGAATTAAAATTCAATTGTCCATTTAATAATTTATTAGTGTTCATTGTTTTTGTTTTCTACTTTAAATGTCTTTTAAGTTTCAAATTATTCCACAGCATCAATCAATTTACCTTTACTGTAAATCTTTATTGGTTTAAAGTTACTCTTAAAGTCTGTATAACTGTCATTTCCAATAATTAATTTTCGCGCGTAATTAGACTTGTTACCCGAAGCAGTCTTTTTGGCAGGTGCTCTTTTGCTAGGCGTTTGTGTCTTTTTACTTAATGTATTGACGACTTCCTAACAACAAGGGATTTCTGATGATGGGGTAAACGATCCAAAGAAGTACCAAAAAGAGGTCACAGACGGAAAAGTATAAGGTATTATATTTATTACACTAAAATTAATTACATACCTAAACACTAGATGAATTAATGTATTATCGTTAGTTGTTATTGCGACGACTTTGATACTAAATGAAACATGAGTCAAAGTGAAATGTTTTGGTCTACGATAGTTTGGGAACACACAGAATATTATTTTTAAAACTGGCTATTCCCATTGTTTGTTAAGTTAACGTCTGTTATTGTTAATGTTAATAATTAGAAAGATTTATAAACAAATATTATTCGTACTTAAACAACAGAACAATTAATACAAATGCAACCATTTAAAAAAAGTAATAAAAATTTTAAGAAGGTTGTAATCAAATAAACAAAAATAAACTGTGTACAATCCAGGAGTTGTGTAACTAGGTTACAAGTTATGCGTGTTCCGTTGTGATGAATAACAGAAACGTAATACTAGAAGGAAAAACCTCTGGAAAATGAGAAATAAAGAGAAAAGAAAGAGTTGACGGAGTGTTAAGCATGGATTTGACAGCTAATATTTCGTGAAGACAGAAGTCTGTAAACATTTATATTCAAAGTCGTACATTATATAACAACTCGCATTGTTTGAGATGACTTTTAGCTTTTGTATAAAACAAACATATCGAAGTAACATTTAATTTGTGTTTTCTCAAGAAGTGGATGTATTACTTAACAAAGTTTAAGTTTAACTTATATCATCGGTTATTTATTGTTGGAACTCTCTCCAGAATGCTTGTATTTTATGTTTTTTTGTTCGTTGATCACGAAAATCCCGATGAAAAATGTGATCACGTGGTTCCACGACTCTAAAATAATGGTCGGAAAACTTCTAGAAAATTGCAAAAACACCCGCTTTTTTATGGGTGTTTCACGATAATACTAAGAAATAATATCAGATAAAATATTGTAATGTTAATAAAACTTTGTTAATGTAGTATTTTCATATGAAATTTGGATATACTTTATGCTAAGGACTTACCGGAGAGGGTGAAACCACTCTTAAATTGGCGTAAAATATTAAAAGGATGACATTTTTCTTTCACTTTTTGATTTGAATTCTCATGAATGAGGATTGCGAGAGTGAGCATCTCCAGGGTGAGAACGCATTAACTGTAATTGAAGTAAAATTAAGAAAATGAGTTGAGATGAATATTCTCCGGACTAGTTTTATTTTACAAATACTTGTTAAATTCTTCATGAACCGAATGTAATTATTCTGGTAATGATAGTATTATTATATGTTTATAAATCATGCTAAATTCGATGTATGTGTTTAAAATGGCGGAGCAAATTTCAACTTTTAGACTCACAATTACGAATTATTGTTAAATTTATCTTTTCACAGGACATACTAGAGGCACTTCCCTCACTACGATTAATATAACTTCATAATTCATTATTGATTCATAAAATAAATGACCCAGTTTTTATTTGTCTCATAGTATCACATCAAACCTAATACAAAATACTTATTACAAAGCAACAAATGTATAAAAATATTCAGTGTGTCAAAAAGTATCGGCTTTATTTGTCGTCTTCTAACAAAGATAGAAATATGTTTAACCTCTAATTTAACCTTTAATTGAATGTATATTTCTAATAAATTCGTAGTTTTCAAATTGTGATAACATCAGACATTTTCCCTTTATTATTGAGGTCATTTAAAAAATTTTAACTGAAACTTCCAAGTATACGTAATTTTAAGACATTTTAGTTTGCTTTTTTAATAACCCAACCTTTTTTGTTGAATTTGGACTTGACATTTTAGTTTTTAAAATGCTACAGCAACCGCAGTGGCTCTACATGTGGTTTTACCATTCGAGAACAGAACTGACTAATTTATTTTGTTTATTTTATTGTAAAACTTACAACCTACAACTTGTTGCGGTGATTAGTATAATTTCCAATCATTAAATGTAATATTTCAGACAAGATGTGAAAGTAAAATAATATATTAATATCATCAACTTGTGGATAAAGCTAAAAAATAACTCCCATTTAGAAGATGCTTAAATGATCTGTTTTACCAAGTCACACAATGTACAGTTTCAAATTTTTGGTTTTATTAGTATGACAGCTTTTGCCGAGTCGCCCTCAAGAAGGATTCCTAGTTTTAGAAATTATTGGTTAATACCTGACCCGTTCGAATATCTACCTGATTTAATACGTGGATTTAATTCAGTTAATTACGTTTATTTATTTACGTTGGTTTATGAATAACAGTTTATAAAAATGTATAACGCTTTACGTTGATTTAATTTGATTGATTTGTGTGACACTTGCATATAGAATGTAAATAATCTAACTAACAGCTGCCATGTTAGATTGTTAATAGATGGCGCCTTTCAATTAGGAACTATAATAATATGAAGTATAAAATACAATTTGTATAACAAAACATGGATTTTAAGCTGTTTGTCTATTTATTCAATAGCGAGGAACATAAGCTTTAAAATTATGCTTGAATATTTAATTTTGATAAATAATAAGGGAGATATAATTTAGCGACAAGCATTTGAGAAATAATATATATAAGGATTTAAATATTTACAGCTGTTTGAGCAGGAATTTTGATAAAACTTGTGAAAGCCAGCCAGACCTGTGCATTGGAACAAATTTCTGAACATTAAAATATGTAAAAATGCCACACATAAAGCCTAGCATGAGGTTTGCATGGTACTACATCCATATTTTGACGACAAGGGTAATAATGTGTTGCTACATTAGTTTTCTTGAAATATACACAAAATAAAGTACTTAAAAACAAATTTCATTTAATGTACCCGGAAAATGAAACCCTTCTTAAAAAACATATATTCGATTTTAAATATAAGAAAATAACATGGCAACATATTTGTATCTGAGACTAAAAATATGCTATTTTGTGTGTAAAAAAGACTATAATATATACTAATAGCAATTATTTTTTAAGAAAAGATAGAATATTTTATTTCCAAACAAATGCTATTCTTTTCCGCTCCCAAAGTTCATATTTTTTTAGAAACCTTAAAACAATTATATGAAATTGTGTGTGTCATAATTTTCTTTACTGATGTGTAAAACAAGAAATACTTTTCTGGTGTTCTTAAGTTAATTCAAAAAACAAAAATTTGTATTTTTAATTTCTAAAAAATTAATAAAAAGAATACGTAGGATCTACGTTTAGACAAATTTAAAACAACAATTTTAGTTCAAACTTCAAAATAGATGTTGTCAGTTAAAAAAAACATGATTTTATTTGGGTTTTAAAATTTAAAATGTATTACGATTTATCATAACAATACATTATATTATTTTATTATTTAAGGACAAATTCGTTTAAAACCAAATAGTGTGAAATTACAACCAATTTGTTGCATGTTGGTCGTTTCACCATACTGTCAAAACCGAATATTGTAATCCTCACAACCCACTCTGGTTAGTTGTTATTATTACTTGGAAAATAAGGTTCTTTTATCGATAAAATATTTATTAACGTTATAAACAATAGCTTCATCCTATTTCGAGGTCGGACTATATATCATTTCTTCAAGACAAATTGGGAGTTTTCCGCAGCTTCAAGAGCCGGAGTTAATCTCTTGGGACTTGTTTATTCTTTGAAATATTTATTACGGGATCTTACCGGTAGAGAGCTTCAGTAAATTTGTTATTTTCTCCGTGGAGAGTACAACGTTCTTCAGAATTGTGTTAGTGTTGAGAGGGTTTAAGTAAAATTCCATCAACGAAATACACGACGGATAAAAACATAATTTAATGGATTTATTTTTATCTACAATTAATTATACAATGCCTATAAAATATATATGATAGAACCAGCCAGACATTTCTTTACGATATTCTCACACGTTTTGGATATATAATCTCTGTTTGTTTCTTTGACCTCTATAGACTCAAAAACTATTCGAGCTCTCGCTAAGAACAGATTTTGCATAATTTTTATTTTAAAGCGTAAAATATTGAAAATTCAACAGATAAAACAGCTGATTCATTCAGTTTAAAAGTTTAACAGTTTATTTTGTTGATTACATTTACATTCATTACGATTGAAACCAACTTAGTAAATTTATAATTAGTTTATTATTATTTACAATCAACAGATTTTTAGGTTAGGTAGACATAATAAAACCAAAATCAATGAAAAACATTTACTGTATTGTAATTTAAACATCTGTCGTTACATATCTATATAAAATATAAAAATGAATGTTTGTTACTTTTTCCTATACAGACTCAAAATTTATTCTACCGATTTTCTCTAAAAAACTCACATTGTATCCATATTAATCCCAGGAGTGTTTAGACATTATAATACCAATCTAAGGGGTTGAAATGGGCTTGTTACCACAACGCAATAAATATAAATTGAACTAATTTCCAACAAGCTATTAAGTTAAATTTGTGTAATATTATTATTAAAGTGATATAAAAAATCTATTGCAATTCGATTACTTAAGTCAAAGGGAGGAAGTGGGATAACTAACCTTAAAATTAAAAAAATTCACAATTTATTTACACATATTAGTACCAGGATTGTTTAGAAAATATGGTCACTACAATCAAAGAACTTAAAATGGGTTAGCTACCGCTATACAATAAAAATAAATTCCATTAACTTCCACCACCTATAAAACTAAATTTGTGTAATATTATTCTTAAGTAATATATAAAATTTAATTCGATTACTTAATTCAAGATGATAAAATAGGATAACTACCCTTAAAATTTTTAAAAGATAATTAAAATGAGATAGCTACCTATATAAAATAAATTAAATTAATACGCGTTCTGCCACCTGCCCTGATCATTAAAATCTTATTTTAACCACAAGTCACTTCAAAATAAATTTTCAAGACATTTACTAAATTGCATTTCTTAATTTAATCTAAGTATATATTTATTCCCTAAAACCAAACAATAGCGAAGCACTGCCTGGTCACACTAGTTAACAATAACATTTCTATAAACTACTAGCTGGTCCGATCCGGCTTTACAATACAAATCACTCCGGCACTGATATACAAATCAAAGTTAATAAATGTATATTAACAAAACAAATATATCAATAAAAATATAATATGTATTTCTTATAGGGGTTTTTAGTTACTATAAACCCACAAACCCCACCTAAAATTTCGAACTTTTTGAAAAACTTTTTTAGCGAGCACCTAGTTCCCTAGGCCCTAGAGAAAGCTACATACCAAATTTCATTACAATCAATTAGGTGGTTTTTGAGATTTCGTGATGAGTGAGTGAGCGGTATTTGGATTGTATACCAGGCGCCTTAAAAGTCCCACCCTTTTAACTTTTGTGTTTGTTAAAACAAACAAATATCCTTTGGGGAACGATACTAACTTAGCCCAAAGTATCTTTTGAAGGAATCTGAAATTTTGAGTGTCCCCTAAAAATGGGGGATTTTGGGGGCAACTCAAAATTTTTAAATGGGAAGTATGGTCATGTGATACCTCATTTTAAAGGTATATTTAAGACTAGGAAAATGACATAAAAAAATAAAAATCGGACCACCCAAAACAAAATGGTGGCCCTAAACGTGTTGAAATAAATCGACATAAAGTTGCTAATATCTCGAAAAGTAAGAGTTTTTAGAAAAGATTTCAAGAGACAAAAAATGCTTATTTCAAAGTGCTTGATCTAAGAAATTGCTTTCAAATCGATTTCGTAATTTTTTTTACAAATTTGTCTAAGATGTAGGAGTCGACTTAAAATTTACGAAATCGATTTGGAAGCATATTTTAGGTATATATATATATATGTATTATAGAACCGGGAGGCAGACGATTCTTTGCTATGTTTCTCATACGTTTTAGATATATAATTTTTAATATTTTACCGTTATAAATGCCTTAATGCAAATTTAAAATTTGCCTATCTTTGCAGCCAACGGGCTTTTTTTTAGAAAAATACAGATTTTATGTTTAGGTTATTAGTAGATTTTTTGTGAGTGCATTTTGTATACATATAAAAATATATACAAATTTGTATTGAATACGTGTGTAGCTGTTCAAATAATATTGGAATCTAATAAGTGTGAGGTCATGCGTAGTTATATAAATTGGATAATTTTGTTTAGCGTGTTTATTAAGTGCAAATATAGAAATTACATGGTTTATTTATTTGATAGGCTACTTTATCATTATTTTTACATTTGAAAATTATAGCTTATGGAAGTTTTTAGCTTAGGAAACATAGGCTGCCGCAATATAAAGAGGAGGCGTGTTGTAAATTTTACCACAACTTTGGTTTTGTTTTTAGTTATTTGTAGTCTATTTGGTACCAGTAGTTTGTTTAGTTCTGCATTTTTAACACATACAACTGTATACCCAAAACTAATTTAAACACATTTTTCATCGAGACAACTTTTACATAATAGCCTAAACATAGTTAATAAATATGTTTGAGTACATTATGAACAGTGATAAATGTTGTCCATTGATTTGCTGTCCATTTTCTTTTTAGTAGATCTGTAGGTTAACTTGTTTACGTTCTGGGACCAGTCAATACTGGTATTTTATGCTACAAATCAGGGGTTTAAATATATATATTGTTATGCAGGAAACCTAACTTGATTTGTAAAATGGCTCTAGTTTTAAATACAATTCCTTTGCCTGTATATTTTAAAGGATGTACATTCTTTTTATGTTCAGCTTGACGATGTAAGATACTTTTAACACTAGAAAGCACTACACAAACTTTGGATAGAATGGCCATAGAGGACGCTTCCCTTTCACAACAGTCATCAGATTATCTTTGTTGGAGGAACAAGAATATAACTGCAGTGAGACGATCTCAATCAGCTAGACACTAAACTATGTGTATGAAAATTACGATACCAACAAAACTCATTACTAAACCACAAATATCAACATTACCATTTTTTATTACAGGTGGACTTTTAGTTGTAAAATATTGTATATCAGTTTCCAGCAATTACCGGTTTCTGTGTTTTCTAAGATCAGGAAAAATATCTATTTTAAAATTTGGTTTTAATTTTTGTGTAAATAATACAGCTGGATTTTGACATTCTCAAAAGTACATTCACCTTTTTTAATAATTCCTATTCAATTTTCCAAGACTCTAGGGGAGATGAAAATGATCTTTTCCAGAACAATGTACGAGGGGGAAAGTCCTTTGAAGCTTTTATCATTGTGCAGGTGGCTCACAAAAGAGAAAATACATTTCGGAGACAGTACTCTCCGAAATTAAAAACTATTGCTTTGATGTAAACAAGCCTGAGTTTTGTGTGAATAACGAGAGGTATGTTCTCTTTAATTCTGTATTAGTTGAATATATTCTAGTTGTTAATATTTTCTTATTCACACATAATCCAGCATTTGCGATCGTATATCATACAATTAATACAATCTTTCGAAGATACTCGTTAGAAATGCATGTTGATAAAACACAACAAAATGTATCTATTTACTCTAGGTGTGAAAGATTTGCAGGTACATGCCCTTTTGGTTCCACTCAACAGGGCTATGTGGGATGGTTCCAATATCGACCTACTAAATAACCCACCTCTTTCTCCGACCTTGATGGGACGAGATCACTTTGCGCCACCAGACAGGGTCTGTCTGGCTTCAGCTGTTCTTCTCATTAGTGTACTTGGTGGATGAATTTATTAATGGTGGGTCTTATACTTTTCCTCATCTTCAACTATCGTGCCAACAAAGGTTTCCATAGAGATTGGTGAACCAATCTGGGTTTCCAGAACCCAGATTCCATTTACTCTAGATTCCATTTACTGCAAGGAAAGATCGCGTGTGCTGCATTTATTTATAGCTCCTCACAATCCAGACAGCAAGCCTCCTCTGATCGCCGGAATCGTTGGAGGTACTCTAGAAAACTTCTATGCTTTGTCAGTGCCTGCTTCAGTAGTAGCTTGTCTCACCATGCCCCCTGTTTATCCATTTATCGATGTTTGGAATCAGCCTGTAGGTCCATCTACCGAATACTTCTTCCCTTGTCACTATCTGAGAAGTCTCGGTCTTGCAATTTGTTTTATCTGATTCATCGTCCTCTCGTCGAATGTCTTACTCATTTCCCAGACTAGCAGATCTATTGGGGTATTCCGGCCACCACCATTAACGCACCAAGCGAGACTGTACAGTGACTCTCAGAGCTTTTTACCTCTGAACAGACAGCGACCTTCTCCTACGAACTAATTTCTTCATTGCTTATCCCCATGCCGGTGCTACGGGTAGTATAATAGAATAAACCACACTTACAAACAACCTCTTGGGTTTCCAACATTGGGCATCGATAGCGCTGTAGGAATTTTGCCACAGCAGTGACCTTGGCTGACACTTTCTTTACGACAGGTCCAAAAAAAGACTCCGATATAACTACTCCAAGGAACGTCAGCTGCGTTGCGTCTTCCAATCAATCTGCACACCGTTGATGACAAGTCTCGGCATTCTGTACGGCCTTTTCTTTGAAGGACTGCTTCCGTTTTGTTAACTGCTATCCTTCTACAGTGACGATTTTCTCTTCCGTCTTGGTACTTGTCAAGAACTCACACTAATCACAACTAATCAAACTTATGAAATATATTTTGAGTTTAAGTAACGCCACAACAATGCAACAATCAAATACTTTAATATTTGTCGTTTTACAAGCTAATAAAACGCATTAAAAAAAGCGAGTTGAACTGTCTTAGTATGTTACTCATTTTAATTAATATGATTCGTTTGTTCGTGCAATGAAAATGCACAGGGAAAGTAAATTGCTTAGATCTTTAATCAGCTGTTTGAAACTAAATTTTTAATACTAAACACTACCGATATGACAACGGTGAACAAAAACACAACTGAATAGTTCCTGAATGTCAATGTATCAGCTGGTTTAAGAGTTGTAGGAGTTAGTGGGTTTTAAAAAGAAACTTATTACTTAACTTGACAAATTTTATTGGAATTAGTTTATTTAGCTTTAAAAGGGAAAATGTGGTTTATTCACAAAATTAAGCTTATTTTTTTGTTGGAAATAGTGGACTTTGAATGATAAAAATTATTTGAAAATGAAATCATCGTTCTGAAAACTATATAAAATATTATATAACTCTATTTTCTTATTTTGTGAGATAGTTTGTTTTGAAAATAAGATCCACTTGTCTTTATATATAAATATGCATATATGTATAAATATATCTTGTATACCTCGGTAGTGCATTTTAATTTATATTATCACATATATTATTTCTCAAGGCAATTTTTTTGTCGGTACGCCATAACTTCCTTAATACATCATCAAAGCTTTCCTTAACTGATACACCGGAAAAATATACAAAATACACCTATACGAAAAAAAAAAAAAAAAAAAGAAATAAAGAAACCGAAAGTAACAGTAATGTAAGATCAAGTAAGTTGTAGGAATATTTTCCTGGCGTTGGCAACACTGATGATAACAATACCCAGCTGGAGAGCTGCCGTTACGCCACTACATTGCTATTTTTAATTAATTGTATATTTAGTATCGTATAGTATACGCACTATACGATACTAAATATACGGTGTGTACTTTTACTAAGTGGGATTTAAATAAGTTAGAATGCGAATGCTTCGCACGGGTCAGCTAGTATGTATACATATATCTTGTACACCTCGGTAGTGCATTTTAATTTATATTATGGCGTTTATTATTTTAATCTCTTGTGTCTTCCCACAATTTTGCTTTCTATCCAGGTGACCTCCAGGACTTATCCTTAACCTTAACGCCACAGGAAGGCACGTGGTATCAATATAACTAAAAGATCACTTTAATATAATGTACTTTATAATATACATTTTGTTTTAGATGTATTGATTTTATTAGATAGGGTAGTTGAATTTAAGTTAATAAACAGTAACAATGTCATATTATGTTTATTTCCTTCAATCTATATATTATCATATAAAAATGAATGTTTATTTTTTTGTCCTCTATAGGCTTAATAACTAGTAGACGATTTCACTGAAAATTTCACAGATTCGGTTACTTAAATTTAAAGGTTGAAATGGGTTAACTACTCTAAAACAATACAAATGACATTCCTCATCATAATAGAGAGGTGACCTTTTGCAAATTATTTATGTGATAGAAAGTAAAGTTATATTACTGGAATTCTGATTATTAGCATTAAGGAAGAAAATCCGGAATACCAAATCTTAAGCCAATAAGTAATCTTTATTTTACGCCCATTGAAGCTAAAGAGCTAAACATTTGTACACTTATTTCTTAAATATTACATAGAAAAAGTAAACCCATTATATTTTGGCCACTACCATCTAAGTGGTTAAAATGAGGTAACTGCTCTTATATAATAAATGTTGAGTATTATAAACTAGAGAGCTGAAATTCGGTGCATATTATTCTTAGGTTTCAAACCCACTTGCATTTCGATTACCTACGTTGAGTCTACAGAGAGAAATGGGAAACTAAGCTAAAAAGTAAATAATAAATCGTGCACATGTTGTGCTTAAGTTATATATAGGAAATAAAAAAATAATTGCATTTGAATTATTTGCATCTATGGGGTAAATATTTTTCACTTCAAATATGTTTTCTAAAATATACTCATTGATGTGCCTCCAAAACCTGATTTGTAATTTTTACGCTTGTTCGGGTGCTAAGAATAACAAACTGGCGGAAATTGGGATTTTTAGGTTTTAGTTCATAGTTGATCATTTACAAAGGAACAAAAGAGAAACCTAGATAGATTTGAATAAAACTCACTATAAGTTTTTGGCACATGGAAATCGGAACAGAATTTTTGTAAATTGCGTGTAAGGCTTAATATTTACCCGATTTTTCTTTTGTTTATTAAATCACATCTGCGAGAGCGAAGCCTCGGTGATAGCTAGTGTTTAATAAAATGTTTTTAGGATCAAACAACATCTCATGAAAAATCTTAAACTTACCTTAAGCACAACTTTATGTTAAGAAAATTCGTGGAGAAGGTTTACAATGTACTTGTGTGAAGATGTACAAGTGTTCAATATATTGAGACTATTAATTTAAGTCCTGTCATGACTCGTTGATGAACAAACAAAGAAACGTCACAACTTTGAAATATTAAATTTTTTCTTCACTAGTAAACTAATACTGTTCTTTTTGTAACATAGGGAGACACATTTCTAATATAAAACGGGAGAAGGGGGTTTATATGGTTATATGTAATTCCTCATTTAGACTGCCTGAGTTTTTTTTCCAACAGACTGTTTTTAATTTAAGAGAGCGCAGCCTGGAAATATATTCCCGTTTCCCCCTTGTAACATGTCGTCTCGAGACCTGGAAGTACTCGGGCTTTCACTTAATCTTTTGTTTCTGTCGAGATGGTCCTCGGTGCTCGGCAGAGTATGAAGTACGTCGGGGAGAAAATGAAAAAACGAGAGAAAAACTCGGTGTATTGTGCCTTGTATTTTACCAATCGTGAATACGAGAATGAATTACAATTATAATGCTCATAATACGATACTGGATTTACTAATGTTAAACATGTTTCAACCAAAACGATTCTCGGAAATTATTATTCTTGAAAATAGAACGTAGGCAGACGAAAAAAGTAGTCAAACGAAAATAAAACGTAGTCAAACGAAAATAAATATTTAAAATCCTGTCTTCTAGGAATTGTTGTGCTCTGTGACATGTTACGCATATAAAATTCTACCTAATTGAAAGGTTTGTTAGGAAATATGTAGGTACTGTATTATAATACAGTTAATTATTTTGCACTTAATAAAACCAATTAGACTATTACACTTGTAATAATTGTAAAATTATAAAATATCACTTATTCTTATAGTCACTTAAGATGCAAAACCTTGTAATCCTAAATTACCTTTATTGCGAGGAACAAGCAAAAACTTTGCGTTGTTTTTGTTTTACAGATTTATTTTTTAAATATTGCTATTCACTAATATTTATAACTGAATGCTAAATCATTCAAACAAATTATAAATCATTTTGAATTTAATCTGGGTTAAATGTGTGCAACACACATCCACAGTGAGTTGCAATCGATAAAAACTGTCCCATTGCATCGATAAAAACTGTCGATAAATAGTTTTTGTTTATGTCAATTTGTTTATTTATCCAAACTACATGGTTTGTTTATCCAGGTTGGTTTTTTTAATAACAAAATTATATACTGGGTGGTCTGGACCTAGCGTTAACATTTTTTGCGTGATAGAACAACATAAACGCAACTTAAATACATAATTTAAAAAATTCTAAATAAAAAAAACTTGGTTAGGCCAAAATTACACTAGCTAAAAGTCTCGCTTTTACATAACTAAAATACCACTACATTAACTTGCAACAATATTTTAAATAGCATTATTTTAATGTGAGATAAATAGTTCAATGAAATTCTCTTTTTCTAAAATAAAAATAATTTATTGACAGTGATTATTATGCACAAATCATTACAGTAAACTAATGTAAACCAAGTAAACTATATACTCTGCTATATACACATGTGTACTATATATAGGAGAGTGTAACGGTAAAATCCGATTCACTACCGGCAAATGTTTTTGGACGCGGTAGGCCTATAAAACATTTAAAAAAACTGACAAATAATCATCAGTTTAGTTACTTTACTATCTCTACAAGTAAGTGTACCTTCATCAGCATCATCTAGGAATGGTTTTAGAATATAGAGAGTTTGCTTCGTTGTTCTTATCCAAGGTCTCTAGAAAGGAAAGGTTACCTCATTCGGGAAATATCAAAAAAGTGGAGTGGGGGCTGTGACGTAGTACTTAGTATACCTAGACAGTGATCAAAGCTATCAAAGCTCTGTCGTTTACGTTTATACGCGTTAAATTAGTGTATATAAAGTGTTTTAGAAGTGTAGGTAGAAGAAATATATTATTTAGGCCTACAATGAATAGAAAATCAATTAATAAACCTAAAGGTGGTTCCATTTGTGCGGTTGCAACTTGCAAATATTATTATGCAAAAGCAAAACTAGAAGGAAGAACTGATATATCATTTCACAGGTAGGCCTAGATATTTTTTGTTTCTATTGTAATAGTAAATAATATAATACCACTTACTCATATAAAATGTTATTATAATTTTCTTTTGTCTTAATATTTTGATTTAAAAGTAGTTTCTGTGGCTATCTTTTGCATTAAAATTGTAGAAAATAACTTTTTGTTCAGTATGCCCACCTGGTGACTTGAAGCTTATTAAACCCCATGAACTTCCCACACAAAGCGTGTTAAAAAAACAAACAAATATACTAATATATTTTATTTACAGTTGATGCAAGGAATGTTAAATATAGGCCTACATATTCAATAAAAATACTGCTACCCAATTAAATAAACTCCATACAATTTATATGTAGGCTATCATAGAGAGATACATTTTAGAATGCTATTTTATTAATTCTGATATATTTATCTTTTGCTTGTTATTTACAAATTATTTTAGGTTATTCACAAATTAATAATGTTTACAAAAACAGTCAAAATAATTATGCTACCAAAACAAAACTTGTATACAAATTGGTGTGTAACCAATTCCTAGTAATCGGGATTTGTTCAATAGAATTTTATTTAATTTTATTTTATTTTAGCAATTCAAAAAATATTTCTTACAAGTTCTTACAAAATTACTTACAAGTACCGTACAATTAATTACGTTCTTTACCGACACAAAAAGAAGTAATTACGAGGATAAGTTTATTTTTGTAGTTTAAAATAAATGTTAATAGTAAGTAAAAAGAATACTTATTTAAAATACAAGTAAAACAAATACTTGTGGTTCATTCACTTAGAAGTCGTTTTTTAATAACTTTGATCCCCCCAAACCCCCCCTAAAATTTCGATTTTTTTTCAAACCCTTTCTTAGTGAGCACCTATGGCCCTAGAGGAAGCTACATACCAAATTTCATTCAAATCTGTTTGGTAGTTTTTGAGAAATCGTGATGAGTGAGTCAGTGGGTTTTGGCTTTTATATATATAGATTAAAATGTATTATCGTGATTGCATTTTTTTCTTTTTTATTCTGTAAAAAATATTAAATACAATTTTAATGACTGCTTTTTAGTTATATGATTTAAAATGTATTACCAAGATAGCTTTTATTTTAAATTTTAGTCAGTAAAAATATAAATAAAAATTTGTATGATTATACTTTTGTTATTATTGTAAATTGCAAATTAATGACATAAACATAATGTTTTTGATAAGGTTAAGATATATTCTTACAATTACAAATGTTGAAATGTGTAACTTAAGTATCATTTAAAAAAACTGCAACCCCAAAAATAGTTTAATACATATATTTTTAAAAAAATGAGGTGATTTGTACGACGAAACATACATCTTTCATGGTAGCGCGGTGTTTTTATACTATAGATGACGTCACTGGACAGGGAACGGGTCGAGGGGTTTGAGTTTGTTTACATGACTATGAGGTAACCTTTCCTTTCTAGAGACCTTGGTTCTTATCGATGAATCAGTATAATTTGTATTCGTGAGAAGTTTATAATTACAACTTAACTAGATGCAGTATAAATAATGTTACCATATTGCCTATCTCACCCCTTCTCCTCTCTGTTTTATTTCATAATTATTTCTTTGCTGTCCTTTGATAATCCTAGGCCTACTTCATTTGGAGTAATTAAAATCGTTTAAGGTGATTGATGTGGAATTTAAGATTTGTTGTGTCTATACAAAAACACTTATAAATCAGGAAAAAATTATCAGATTGTCATAAAATTAAGTATGAGGGTATATAATGACTGTATAAATACAGTTACACAAATAACATAATTTTGGCAAAATTGTGGGTTATGAGGTTTTGAATCTTAAGTTACGTTATGCTGCCGGCTAATTGGCTATACTTTCCCGATGTAAACAAACCGTAATACTAAAGAAAGCGTATATTGGAGAAATATACATAACATGTTTTCACCATAGAACTAGTTAATTCTGTATCTGCATGCTTTTGTATCGTGTCTTACTATGTTTTCAAGGCGTTTGTATTAAAAGTCGCTAATTAATATTGTATCACTGATAAGTCGTGTGCAGGTCTTTTTATAGTAACATTTCATCCGCTTACTATTTTTGTTTATATTTAACTGTTGTTTAGTCTGAACAAATGCAGCGCATAAATAACACCCTGACGGTAATGTTAAAACGCACCAATAAAAGTTTTATAAAAAGAGGAAAGGTAGTGGTGTAGTTGGATTTCTAAGTACAAAAACAAACACACTAATAATTTGTTTATTTACTCAAAGTAGATTTAACAACAATCACCATCTTCAACTAGTTAGAATCACCATCTTCAACTAATTACAATCACCATTTAGTAACTAGGCATCTTCAATCAGTACTTAGGTAATCAGTTACTCAGTTAATCAATTACTATGTACATTAGTTACTCAGTAACTTAGTTCATCGGGTTTTCAGTCACTTAGTTAATCATTTACTTAATTTCTCAGTAACTCATTTAATTGATTAATCAGTTATTCAGTGAATTAGTTAATCAGTAACATAGTTACTCTGTTACTCAGTCAGTTACTCAGTTTTTCAGTGACTCAGTAAATCTGTTACTTAGTGAATAAGTTGTTAAGTGACTCTGTTAATCAGTTAATGAATTAGTTGGCCATCTCAGTTATTCATTTTGTGTTTACGCAGTTAGTAAGTTACTCAGTTACTCATTTTACCAATTAATCAGTTACTCAGTTAATCCGTTCTCAATTAATCGGTTGTTCTGTTAATTGGTAAATCACTGACTTAATTACTCACTTATGTTTTTAATCAGTTTATCAATTAATCGGTTAATTAGTTGGTCAGTTACTCAGTTAAACAGCGACTTAGTTAATGGGTTACTCAATTAGTAATTTAATCAGGTACTCAGTAACAGCATGAGTTAAAATAATCAAACTTCAAGTTAGTTATACTATGGTATAGATTTAGCTTATGTAGGTATTACAATTTTTTTATCGTTTTGTTCGAATTGAAATGAAAGATACAGAAAACCTTTACTGGTAAATATTTTACAAGATTTATGAAAATTATGTTTATTTAACGTTAATTACGTATTTATCACTTTAATAGCTGAATACCATTGCTTCTCAGGAAAGCTTTTTTTGCATCACTATGTTACATAATTGTAATATTTTTCTCACATTTTCTTTCGTCTTTTATTTCACGAAAGTGAATTATTACATGTATTTTCAATTGGTTGCCCGTCTATCGTCTTCATCACGGTATGTGGGCTGGATAAATTAAATAAATTAAAATAAAGAATTCAGTCTAAAGAGCGTCTTCTTTTTCAACCGTTAAATCTACAGACTGGTAAATCACAGCCTTAGCTGGATGTTGCAGATCACCCAATTTAAGCCTTTAATATGCGAATGCACAGATCGGTATAGTTTTGATCAGCTTACGTCTTTAAATATTTTCTTAAAATCAATAAGTGAAAAATTTCATCTCTCTAGATTTAAGGAAAGAATATCAATTAATATTTATGGTTTTTCGGGGTTGTTATCAAATTTTCAGCCCTTAGCAGCACGTAACAAAATGTAAAAATGGTTTTATATGTATCTTGTAAGAAATAATTGAACAAAATTTCAGCTCTTTAGCTTTAAGGAAAGTATAAAAATGTATATTTATTATTTTAGGGGTTGTTACTACATTTCCACTCCTTAGCAGAACTTGACTAAATGTAAACATTGTTTACTTGTTATATGTGTTATTCAAAAAATAAATGTACAAAAGTTCAGCTTTCTAGTTTTAAGGAAAGTAAACAAACAATATTTATTGTTTTAGGGGTAGTTTCAACCCTTAAAGGCCAAATATTATAAAATTCTTTCTTAGTACGCCTTTAGTGCCTATGAGCAATATGTGTCATGATCCTAGGCAGTATTAAATTATTATTTATAGTTTTAGGAGGTTTTATTACATTTCCACCCCTTAACAGAACATAACGAAATGAAAAACAGGTTTACTTTCATATGTATCTTAAGAAATAAATTTAAAAAATATCAGCTTTTTAGCTTTAAGGAAAGGATAACAAATATTATATTTATTGTTTTAGGTGTTGTTTCAACCCTTAAAAGTCAAATATGTTAAAATCTTTTCTAAGTGCGCCTCGAGCGTTTAAAAGCATTATGTGTACCAAATTTCACATTCCTATGCGGTAATGTTTTTGAGATATATAACAAACTATATTTATTGTCTTATTGGGTATTTCAACCCTTTAAATTACAAATTTTCCAAAATCCTTTCTTAGTCGCCTCTACATTATTCGACGGATGTACCTTCCAAATTTCAAGTATCTAGCTTTAATAAAATCGGCTCTGCGTTGATCGTCAGTCAGGACATGTCATTTTATATATAGAGATATAAAATATATTAATAAAATTTGTATGAAAATGCAAAAACAAGTATTTTGTTTCATTATCAACCATGACGACTAAACAAACTATCAGGCGTTTATTGATTCAATAATTATATATATATAAAAAATAGAAAGATTTTAGTCAAATGTGTTGAGTAATTACGTCGGGTATTTTGTTTTATTTTTGAATAATATGTCTGTCATGGACATTATTTATTTATTACAATTTTTATCTTCTTGATAATACTTAACGTCTCACCTACATCAACTGAAAGGTAATACATAATAGTAGTAAAATTGAGATAGATTTTGATTTCATCTTCAAGGCCTATCTGCCAAGAGTTATTACCCTACACCCTATTGCAGACGCATATTGTAAAAACAACCTGGTAATTGCCGACCCTTGGACTCCAGCCAATATCAATCTATCCCCAGTGCCCCAACCATTCGCACTCAAAAGAAAATTTATAATAATGAATTTCTTGTCCACAACTAATGAATAGGTTTATTTATTATAAATATATTGATATCATAAAAGCATTCAACGACGCATAATCCTTGTATGCAACATTTTAATTAAAACCACATATAAATCTCGTACTACTAAAATAAAGGCTATTTTTTAGAAGTTGTAATATATATAGATGATACGTTATTTATATCCATAAAACCGTTTGGAAAGCGGCAGACAATAATGAAATATTATTCGTTAAGTTAAAGTTGGTTTATTAATTGAAACAATTTGCAAGTATATCAATAATTCATTATTAAATGAAGATTCAAAAGTAAGTTTAGCAGTTGGAAAAATTATCAGTAAACAAAACTATTTTCTTGCTTAACACACAAATTAAATAACCAATCAGAAAGCTAGTCAAGATTATGGAAACCTCTAATAAATAATTATTTTCATTGTTAAATGGATTTTCTAAGGTTACCGTTGACAGTGCGAATAACAGATCTGAGATCAGATTTACATACCTCTTTACGTCTGTTAAATAATATAAGTGCTAAGTTAAAAAAAAACCTTCATTTATGTAATATATACGTGTGAATGTGTGTTTTATATGTATATATATATGCTACTGAAATTATGTCACTTTTCTTTCTTTTCTTTTGGATCTTTTGTTAAAACTAACTCTGCTTGTAATTCTTTTGTAAATAGTTGTAGTTGTAGAAGAATAAGCATTATGTTAACTTATATTATATATGGGGGAAGGGGGTCAATGTCAATTAAGATGTATTTTTGAATTTTATTGTAAGTGTACAGCTGTGTACAAGTTCTTTCTTTGGTAACGACTTTTGACCATTAAAAATTTAACTAAGGTCATATACAGTATGTCCAATAAGTAGAGTGTCAAACTTCGGGGAATGGTTCTATGGATAAAATAAGAAAAAAAGTTCCTCTAAACACAGACCCGAAAAGGCTTCGTTTTCTAGATATCCGCCATTTTGTTTTTTGTACAAAATAATTCTTGTCTAGAGAACGCTTCGACTGATTGAGCTAAAACTTAGCATGAAGGGTAATCTAATAATGATATATGTGAACAAAAATAAGCGATTAAATCCAATCATGAGTTTAAAAATGGCGGCTGTTTGAAAATTTGAAACCTTAATTGCTCAAAAACCGTACATTTTAAGAAAACCATGTCAAGATACCATTTTAGTAGAAATTTTGGTTCTCTATCTGATGGTGTAAAGTCAAAACAATAGGATGAAAGATAATAGCTAAGTTAAGGATAATGACATCAAATGTACATACAATATTGTAGTATTATTTTCTGTGTTGGTGTAGGATGCAGGGTTGAACAAACCAATTATTACACATAACTTAACTATTATCTTTCATCCGATTGTTTTGACAGTTACACTATCCATTAGGGAATCAAAAAGGCTACAAAAAAAGTGTCTTGACATTTATGGGTACGGTTTTTGAGTAATTTAGGTTTGAAATTTTCAAACAGCCTCCATTTTGAAACTCATGATTGGATTTAATAGCTTATGTTTCTTGAAATATATCATTGTTAGGTTAAACTTCATGAAAAGTTTGAACTCAATCAGTCAAACCGTTCTCTAGATAAGAATTATTTATTCATTGTGACTCCTACTTCCTGGACCAGTATTGTACAATTTTTTTATTAATTTACCAACCTTCAAATGGTTCTGTTAATTTCCCCACTACTGCTGCTGGGTCTTACTAGTTTCGACACATACCTCTGTCATTGTCGAAGACGAAAATTTCAGACGATGATCACACGACACAAAACACTACACAAACATAAAGTATAAACACGTAATATTCACCATTAAAGGGTATTTAAATAATAAAAATGGGACATAGCTTTCCACACAAGTACTTGCGGGTCGTCTCGAACGCGAACTCTAAAGAAAGACGTATAGTCAGTGACCACATAATAAAAATTCGTCAAATATTATTAATATTAGTAATTATACCTCAGTCCAAAAGTGTTACAGTAGCTTTTTTGTAGGAAAAGGTTCAAAGAATTTATATAAGTCAGTAAATAAACGGTACCAGGAACTGACACATACTTTCTCACAAACACATTTAAATTACTAAACAGATTCACTGTGACTTGTAGGGTGGGGTAGGAGAGTTTTTTTATTAAATTTGGAGATTAACTAATAAATATTATTATTATTATTATTATCTAGAGAGAAAACTATTCGATCGATTTCGAAAAAATTTGCACCAAACTCTTCAATTAGGTCTTTATAGATGCACGTAAAAAGGTTTTGAAATTTGTTTTAAAACAACCCGCTTTATGACCAAAAAACCCCCAAAAATCAGTTATTATTATTATTATTAGCTAAACGAAAATTTTTAGAAAGATGGGGGTTTTTGTATATGGTAGGACACATTAAAGGCTACAAAATAAGCCAAATTTTAACAAAATCGTTATAGCCGTTTTATATAAAAAAATAATAACTGATTTTTTTGAGGTTTTTATGGCTAAAAAGGGGGTTGTTTTTCAAAAATTGTCAAATACTTTTTTTGTGCATCTATACAGGCCTACTGGACATGTCTGGTGCAAATTTGGTTGAAATTGATCGAATAGTTTTCTCTCTAGCTTTGTATACTTTTATTAAAGTTGGAGATTAACTAATAAATATTATTATTATTATCTAGAGAGAGAACTATTCTATCGATTTCGAACAAATTTGCACCAAACACGTCAATTAGGTCTTTATAGATGCACGTAAAAAGGTTTTGAAAAATTCTGAAAAACAACCCCCTTTATGGCCAAAAAACCCCCAAAAATCAGTTATTATTATTATTATTAGCTAAACGAGAATTTTTAGAACGATGCGGGTTTTTGTATATGGTAGGGCACATTAAAGGCTACAAATAAGCCAAATTTTATCAAAATAATTAGATCCGTTTTTTTATAAAAAAAATAATAACTGATTTTTTGGCCAAAAAGGGGGTTGTTTTTCAAAATTGTTCAAAACTCTTTTTCGTGCATCTATACAGGCGTACTGGACATGTCTGGTGCAAATTTGGTTGAAATTGATAGAATAGTTTTCTCTCTAGCTTTGTATACGTACAGACATACATACAGACATACATACAGACATACAGACATACATACAGACATACATACAGACATACAGACAGACATTTTGTAAAAACCACTTTTTTGGACTCAGGGGGTCCCAAAACGGATATTTCCACAAAAATCTCAACATCGATTTTTTTTGCGATCACTATACTTTCTTTATACTATAGTATAGTGAGAAAGTAAAAATTGATTGATGTAAAATTTTCAAAGTTATTAGCTCAAGAAATACAAAATGTTTAGTAACAGAAAAAAAGTTCGACTTTAGGCCTACATAAAAAGTAGAAACATTTTTTAAATTTTTTTGTTTAAATATACAAAAGTTTTGTCATTTAGTTCTAAATTTATCAATAATTTTTTTGACACTAGTTTTTATGTTCTTACTACAAGACTGCTAACAAAACTAGGCCTAGTTTGAATAGTAATTTAGAAATATATGCTTTGCCCAAAATATGAAATATTATTATAACAAATTGTAGAGAATAAATCATATAACTGGACTGTATTTCACTTTGTTTTACTTGTTTAACTAAGATTTTATTCTTATCGATTTCTATACAGTATAATAACGTAATGTTAATATTCTTAAAAAGTCATTTGAGATAGTTTGCTAAGCCATGTTGATATAAGATAGACAATGATTAAAAAATTATATTACCTTTCATATTACCATATCATATATCTTTGGGTGGTTAATGAAAATCAAATTTTTTACTAACGGGAAACAGCTAAAATTTATGACTAAAGCTATGTTAGTAAATAACAAAACCTTAGAGACAATAATTCGTCTGATAGTACGGCTATATATAACAAGACGGTCGGCACGCTCCGCGTTTTGGGAATTGAGCTAGATTCTGGCGCGTACTTAATCTTAAGCTAATTTATTGGAAAAAATATGTTTCATAAAATTTAACTTATTGGCTCAAACTTTTACGCTTGCACCTAATATTATATCAGTGTGTAAAAATTTAAAGGAATCAGAGTGTTCAAAACAACAGTGTATTTGAAACTCGCGCATTACAATTTTAGTGTCATCGCCGAGCCGTTTCGGCTTTCTAGACCTATACAAGATGGCGGACTTAGGCACACTTTTCATATTGTACAGTTATAGGCGGATGACCAGTCTTTTCATTCTGTAGTCGAAGGTACACACGCATATACAGACATAAAGTATGTTTACGATTTGATAACCTGTCCCAGGAGACGATCGATAAGATCATTGATGTAATTAAATTGTGCAGTCATATTTTTGTTTGTTTTCTATTTTTTTTAATGTAGTATAAGTTTATAATTTAAAGAAAATGATCCTGTTTTATATCGAATTATAATAAAGCGTTACTTTAATATTATAATTAAAACGTAAATTAGGATCCAAAACGTTTTTGCATTTATAAATTATGTAGGGACATATCTGCCTGTTAAGGGTTGAACGTGATATATATACAATAAAGTTTGGTCTACCTACTCTCCAGTAATACGACACTGTGCCATCCATTAGGGCGGTAAATATTTGTCCCAGCTCTAAAAGTTACAGAGAAACAAAGAACTAATTGGTCTCTCGGCAACAGACCCTAATGTGACTTTTAGTCTATTTATCTCTTGCCAGTGACGCTTCGTCGTGACTCCATTGTTTACACCAGACAAAAAGTCATTTCATCTGATCAAGTTTATGTGATTACGATTTCTCAACTGTTTGTGGAGCATGAAGACGGTTTTGTTAACAGTAATTTCATTCCAGGATTAGTAATTGTATAGCTTTTATTACAACTTTGTTTTGTATACGTATTTTAATCGTTTATATAAAACCTTAATTAAGGGATCAATACTAGGCTATACCATAATACTTAGGCTGTTTCAGATCCTCTGTTATCTTCAAACCATGAAGATTTCATTTCTACTACGTAATATTTATTTAATTGGTCAAGAATGTGTTAAAAATATTAGAATTATTATATATCTACAAACAACGAATTCATCACTAAAAAGAGTTTTTTTTTTAAATATAAAATCCACTAAAACTCAAAATCTTTAAAAAATAGTATAAAAAATTCTATTATTTTTAAAGTATGTTGTTGGAGTTACGACATTAAATGCCTAAAATAAGTAAATTGTATTATTATTTTTGGAATGATCAGAATTTTCGTGCTAAGAATCTTAGTATGGTAAACAAAAACTCAACTGTATTTTTTACAATGTGTACATACCTGTTTACAATTTAACAGGTTTCGTACAGAATTTTTGTTTAATTACGTATTAGCAACATAATTTCGATTGCAAACATTTCTGCCTCTTTCGTTTCAATCGTACTCCTTACATCACCATTCACGGAAGACAAAGAAAGCAGGTTTATTTTAGTATATTACTCCAGTACAAATAGATTTCATTTAATTATTTATGTTTGCTAAGTGCTGAGTGTATTTTAATTTTGTTTCTTCAGCTTTTTGTGTTGATAGTATAAACAATTTCTTTAGAATATTGTGTTTAATACTGATAGATAACAGTACATGTCGACTTTTGTTTCCCAGTGTTTAAATTCCCTGAGTCCATTTACACTGCATTTCCTATAATCAGCAGCCTCACTTATGAAATTCAAGTTTTAGATTTTAGTAGAACAAACTAGGCTACAGAATAAAGTTTATTACAAATAACATTTTTATTTAAAGATATCAATTTTTAGAATAACCCCAATTTGTGTCTTGAAAATAGGCTTAAAATAATCTTAAAAAATTAATCATGGGTGGTATTATTTAGTACTTTTTGATAAAAATACTTTTTTTATTGCTTTTTAAAAGCAAGCTCTTTTTACTTTTAAAAACAGGATACATTCTTAGTACTGCCTAGACTTTTAATGTACTACTGGAGATGACCTCATGAAGAAACTGCTTCACCCAATCTAGAGCTTGCTCCTCATGTTTTGCATCACCGGGAGGTTCGGTGTTATTAAATATTTCTCGCCGACTTTTCCTGTCTTTTTTACAAGTTCCCTGACTTTCATTTCTTTGACTTTCCCTGACCTCTCCTGACCTTAGGAACCCTGCTTAGGTGAAATATTCAAACTTTGAATATTTTGAAAATGTATGAAATAAAACAATCGTATTTTATACAGTTTTGTAAAACGATTCCAGATTTTTGAACAAATGTCATACTGTCTTGAAAAATATGTTGGTGAAGTTCAGCAAATTGATTCTGAAACACCCTGTACAAATTAAAACAGATGCCAAGATATAACCTACTAATTAAAATTTTGAAATCATAACCTATTTGCGAACAATTTTTGTTTTAGGCAAAAATAATTATAGTTAATTGCAATATTTTAATTAATATAAGTGAAGTTAAAAATAAACTGTTTTATACAAAACAAAATTTTGAGCATATATATTCATAGAGAAGAGTTACATTCAGAACAGAAAGGATGCGCTACAGTCATGGCCGACTTCAGGTGTTGAGTGCAAAAGCATTCAATATTAATTTGCAAGCTCCGCCCCTTCACTTCTGTGTAGTGTAGCGAAGCGTGTGTGTTTCAGTCCCTTAACAGCTTTCATTTATATTTTAATTATGGATGACACCCTCACACCCGTAGTTTATATTCAAACAAGTTTTAAGTGTTTAATAATATTCTGTTAATGAGTGTCGCGTTCGAGTTAAAACCGTCTGGCTCACGATGTAGAACCACTGTTACGTAGACCCTTGAAGAAATTGTCAACAAGTAAACTAGATACGATGTACATTAAACATTTGAAGTACTTATTTTACCTGACACTTACCGGGAGTAGAAAATATAATTCCTACGTATTTGAGAAATCTTAATAAATATACAATTACTTAAAAACTATATCATTAAGCAGACAAAAAAAGAAAATGTATGCGATCGTGGGATCCCCGTCTGGAACAAAGTTCATCACACCTTTTCTTCAATTATTTTACCAGCCTTGACGGAAACGAATTAATTATAACATCAAAGCTAAGATGGTAAACACAGTTATATGTCCATTCATTGTAAATACATTCAATACGTTACACAAGTTAATAATGAGAGCTACCATTGCGATTCTGAATAAATATTGAGCTTGAATTGTGAGAAGGTATACTTGATAGAATAAAAACTGAACAGAGCACAACTAATATGTTTACGTAAACGCGTTTCAATGTCAGTGCGGCCATCTTCAGTGGTGAAAGAGGTACAATAATCAAACCAAATTATTATTTATGTGTTTGAGTTCTATCTAATTTATGTCAATATTTGAGCTTCTCTTTCAAAACTGTAAATTTAAACTTCTGCGAAAAAAATATTACTTATATATTTAATATATTATTTAGAGTAACCCGGTATTGTACTATACTTTTTCACTGCGCTATATTTTAATTAAGATAATGAACTGGACTTTATTATACAATAGGAACTTCATTAACTTTTCACTCTATCAAACAGAGTAAATAGCCTACCTCTTCTTCGCTCACCATCAATTTTGACTTTAACTAGCATAAATAAATACTAGAGCCTCTTGATCGCTTCGCTCAACAATATAACATAATTTCTATGTTGCGTTTAATACTAAGCATAAATTTAATAAATTGGCTTTATTTACATTTAAGTTTTACAAATAAATTAAATATTTGTCACACAGTTTTAAAATCTACATTTTCTACTTGCTTATACTTTTTCTAGCAGTTACCATCGCCTTCGCTTGGTAGGAATATGTGAAAGAAATTAATAATAGGTATATAAATATTGTGCCTCTGACTCAACAACAAATCTAATACATCCCGGCCCAAACTCAAACCTCATAGTGAGTTTCGATCAAATCTATCAGTGTTGACTTTCATGATCATTTGGGCATATTTAAGACAAAAAATACCACTCTCCGCCAGTTTGTCGGTCATAAGTCGTGAACAAACTACAGATTAAAAATCATTAAAACATGTCACATTTCGGCGACATTTTCTCTAAAGTAATGCCTGCGTAGGAGGTAGTAATCGAAATGGAATTGTTTTTCCTTCCAATGCATCATTTAAGAAATATATCGGTCAAACTTCATCTGTCTAGCTTTATGAGATGTCAGTGGAATTAATGTTTAGTGAATAAGAGTAGTTTTGAAGCCCATTGCCGATTTGAAGCCACGGTCTCTACATTTTAAACTCACGTGCATTTAATATTAAAAGTTTTTTATATGTTAGCAAAAACATATTTTTGTTACCGCTAATTGCTCGGAAAAGCAACAAATAAGGTAATTAATTAAGGTTAAATATGGCCATAGGAGGACAATGGTTGAGTGAGGCCAGAACGCAATGTATTACATCTTTAAAAGATACATAAATAGATGATAAACTGAAATTTAAATTTAATAAATATTGTTAGTGTCTTTTAGAATATTTTTAAAGAAAATATTAGCATTACTCGATTGTATTTACATTTTATATTACACGCATTCAATTTTCATTCGGCAATATCTCCACATTTTAATGTTTCCAATTTTAACCACCTCCCATTTTTAATTTTTCCTCGAGGTGATCTAAGATGAAGCTGGGTGCCAAGTTTCACTGTAGTTCGTTGGGGAAACCGTGACGAATGGGTGGCATTTGGCTTAATATAATATGTATGTGCATATATTTTAAAGTATTAGACGAATATCAAGTTTACTATTTTGATTCTACTCTTGGATGTGGTCTACCAAACCAGTGGTCTTGGT
>JAGFPH010001208.1:65704-79506 GCA_018207615.1 Philaenus spumarius | reverse complement strand
AGACGAATATCAAGTTTATTACTTTGATTCTACTCTTGGATGCGGTCTACCAAACCAGTGGTATTGGTCAGCTGTTATAATTGTCTATTATTATATATTGTTGTTTTGGAAACGTGCGTATAAGCCTTTGTCACGAGTAGTGTTTTTACGTCACTTCTAAATCACATTAAGTAGCCATGTTGGGTTTAAAGAATTAGACGAATATCAAGTTTATTAGTTTGATTCTACTCTTGGATGCGGTCTACTAAATCAGTGGTCTTGGTCAGCTGTTATAATTGTCTATCATTATATATTGTTGTCGTGGAAACGTGCTGTTAAGCCTTTGTCACGCTTAGTGTTTTTACGTCACTTCTAAATCACATTAAGTAGCCATGTTGCGTTTAAAGTATTTGCGGTTCTCGTTTACACATGTTCTAATTACACATGTGTTGACTGTTTGTTGACTGCAGAAGGAGTTGGTTCTTGTGACGGAGTCTTAACTGAACTTTTTTAAATCTTCATGAAAAGCTCAGTTAAATGCCAGATGCTTTTTCAGTTAGATCGATTGTAAGCGAAAAATAAACAGATCCTTGAGAAATGGTGTATAGAATAACTCTCGCTATAGTGAAATTAGTTCATATTTTGAAGGTGAAAAAAGGCAATTGTGCAGACGTTAAACTGATTCAAAAAAACAAAAAAGAATTATATTTTCATGGAAAATAAACAATGTATAAATTACGAGAAAAAGGAAACTATAACGAACAGGTAACATTTTTCCATTTTCTCTTTGATTTCTTAAAAAGGTCTTCTGCTGATGCTATGTTTTTAGTTACTAAACATATATAAGTTGGTAGCACGTCTTAATTTCAGAAAAATCTGGCAACGCTGTTACACCACATCAGCAAAATGGCTGTCAGCTGTCTATGTTAAATCACCTATTCAAGTTTTGATTTTGTTGTTTGTACTGTTATACTTGTTTTAGATTGTTAAAATTTTATTTCCGGCCATCAGTGAAATGTACAGTTTCTTTATATATACAGACAGGGTGATCAACTCAAGATGGCCACCATTGAGATCTCGAAAATTATCAGTTTCTCGAACATAAAACTGACTTATACGTACATTAAAATTACGGTGTTACCGTATTTTTATTCTTTTCTATTTCTCCAAAATGGCCACCATCTTAAATTTTTTAAATATATTAACCATATTTTTGTTGCATTTTTTTAGAACATATTACTGTATGAAACTTTTAATCATAATTTTGTCAACTATTTTTAATTTAAATTAACGTAGTTTATTGCGTAACTTGTTGCAACAATACATCATTTTAAAACTAAAAATAAATGCAGTATAAAATTAAGACCTTAACAAAGTTGTGCTATTAATTATTACTTTTATCAGTATGAATTTGCAATGTTCGTTATAATAAATTACAATTGATATTGCTTTTACGTAGCTCAGTATTGGCTGCGTTTAGAGAGAAAAAAAAGAAAAAAGTGTCACAAAATTATGTTCTATCAAACAAATGCAATAAGAATATGGTGTATGAATTTAAAACATAAACAATGGCGACCATATTGGAAAAATGTTGAAGGTTAAAAATACAGTAACACCGTAATTTTAATGTACTTATAAATCCAGGGAAGGTTCCCAAGTTTTTCGAGAAACTGATAGTTTCCGAGATGCCAATGGTGGCCATCTTGAGTTGATCATCCTGTATAGGAAAAGTGAAGTTTTGTGTCTTTCTACTAGAACTGATGGTCACCTACATCTGCACTAATACAAACAAAAATAATATTTTAGATTTAAATATATCTTTAATATAACTAAAATTGAACACAGATTCCTACAAAATATTTATTGCTTAAACGTGTTTTAACGTCAACGTCGCCATCCTTAGTGACACACGAGGTACAATAATCTAACTGTAACCTAAATTTATAAATTCGAGTCAAGCTCAAGCTAAACATTTATGTACTTAAATATGTTGTATGATTATCATCCAGCTCAAAGTAAAACTTTATATATATTAGTCTTAATCTAACTAATAACGTCAAAGAGAATCTTTTACAAATAAACCTATTCCAAACTCAGTTTTTAAAATATTTGTTTAAGTTAATTCAATGTTTGTTTTAAAACGAACAGAAAGCTACCCATCTTTCTTGAAATAATAGGGTAAGATACATTAAGGCGTAATTGATATAGGGACTGATGTTTGTGACAGGAGGAAACTTTTGCCGTCAAACCGCACTCGCAAAGTTGTCTTGACAAAAGTCACTTTATAAAGCCAAGAGGAGGGCAAGCTTTCTGAAATGTTATGACACTTTTTTTACAAAATCAATTTTGAAAAGTTAACAATGCTTTTGTTGCATTGGCCGTGTGGATAAAATAATTGCTTTTAGCACAGATGATACTCCGAATATGCTTAGTAGAAAAATAATTTTGGAAGGAAGTTACTCTAAATAAACGTCTTGCCTGACTTTTATTGTTAAACTCAACTAGCTTGATTCTAATTATGTTACAGTGAAAGTTTTACAAACAGATATACTTAAATCAAGTCCAAAAAGGATATATAAATATATCTTTTATTTAAATGGCATCTATACATTTAACACCAAAATCTACCAATCTATTAAAAACAATCCACATTAATCTAAATCTTATGCTTTACTCTACGGAAAAACTAAGTTCAAATGACACTAGTGCCAAGCTTCTTAAATGATGCTCTTTCTCAAATTAATTATTCTTCCAATATATTAACCAACAGTAAATTATTCTACTGCAACCCAAATTTAATATGCAATAATTCCCCCCCCCCCAATATTCACAAAACGTTCCCCTTATTCCGTCTTGTTGGATACCGTCGGTCAGATCGGCCTTCGTGGATCGAAGTCAACAAAAGCTGCTTTACCCCGAAGACCACTGTCTCCAAAACTCGGCTCCCAAAAGACCTAAGACTCGGCTATCTCTTTTCTATTCAAACAACCCGTCGCCCACTCAATTGTGTGAGTGTAGACTTCCTTATATTTAGGCCTACTTAAAAGTGTAACTCTGTAATTACATCAATTATTATGTAATTAAATAACTTTGTACTTTATATTATTGTGATTACCTCATTGTGCCTACCAGTTCAACATTCGACTCTAGATTGGAATAATAAATATTCTAACCCATTTAATTTCATAATACTTGTGAGTTGATATATTATAATTTTTGGTTTTACTTTATCCAGGAAAACATTTAAAATGAAACGGTGACCTGCAAAATAGCAACTACAATCCGAACCAATATAAAAAATAGAAACAAATTGTTTGAGCTAAATATAATAAATACTGTTTAGTTTCTTATTTAATAAATAAATACATCTTAGTGGTAATTCAAGTTTATTCTTAAACGTTAAACATAAAAATTGCTGTAGGCCTACTTGGTAAAGCTCTACTTGACACAGTTAAATTAAAACTTCACCATGGACATAATACAAATTTGTAGCAGTAGGCCTACTGCAGTACTATCTATTGTATTATATAAATACTAGGAAAAAAAACCTTCCGAGGTCGGCTGAAAAAAGTCGTATTGCAAAATGAATCTCCAGAAATAGATATCAATAGTATCATAATTTTTAAAATAATAATTCAACAGATTCTTTTATTTAAAACAAACCGCACGAAAATCGGCCCGGTGGTTCTCCAGCCGGTATATCATTTTTTTTATCTATATTTATCGGTCCAATTTTCGTGCGGTTTGTTTTAAATGAGAAATAATCTCACTATTATAAACAAAATATGAAATGTAATTTTTATTTCATCGTTATATTTAAAGGCACTTTTTTTGATTTTAGGTTACAATCCTATTAATTCCTATTTCTGGAGATACTTTTTGCTGTAGGACTTTTTTTATTCATCCATCTAAAACAGCCGACCACGGGAGACTTTTTATACCTAGTAAAACATATTTTTGTAATCATAACATTTTTATAAATTAAAAGTTCAGTTAAAGATATTCAGGCATGTTAACGTAGAAAATAAATTAGAACTTCAACAAATGAAATGTAGCGAAATTTATATCGAGAACAACATTTTGACGTAACGATAAAAAAAGCGACTACATTGGTTTGGACAAATTTAAAAATATATAATGCTAACTAAATATTGTATACTATGTATTTGTTGTCTTATACAGTGACTGTAATAACAAACTTTATAAGAAATGAATTAGACATATAACAGTATAATAGCAGATTGTTATTAAAAAAATGGACCTAAAGTGTTGAAACAACCCTTAAAGTAATAATAATAGTATTTTATTTTTATAGATCTCAAAAACCTACAGCCTGGGCACGTGAAATGTGGTACACGTATTGCTTATAGGCACGTATTGCTTATAGGCACGTATTGCTAGAGACGCAATAAGAAAGGATTTTAAAATTGTTGTCCTTAAAGGGTTAAACAACCCCTAAAACAATAAATGTTATTTGGTATAGAACTCAAAAATCCGTACCACCTAGGAACGTTACATTTGGTAAACATATTGCTCATAGGCGCTAGAGGCGCACTAAGAAAGGATTTTAAAATATTTTTAGCCTTTAATGGTTAAAACTACTGCTAAAACAATAAATATTGTGTTTGTTATACTTTCCTTAAAGTCAGAAAATTTTATTTCTTGAAAAACATATAAAAAGTAAAATAGTTTTACATTTTGTTACGTGCAGCTAAGGGGTGAAAATGTGATAACAACTTCTAAAAACAATAAATAGTAATTGGTATTCTTTAATTTTAGCTAGAGAGCTGAAATTTGGAACTTATTAATTTTAAGAAAATATTTAAAAACCTAAGCTGATCAATTCCATCCCGTAAACACATATTAAAGACGTAGGCTATCTGGGCAATCTGCAACATTCAGCTAAGACTGATTTTCCAGTCTGCAGATTTAGCGGTTGAAAAAGAAGACGCTCTTCACTCTGAGATCTCTATTTTTAATTGATTTGATTTATTCATCCCACATACCTTGACGAAGAAAATTTACTGGCAACCAATGAACAATAAATTCTATGCTAATTGAATATCGCATATATTATTTCTCAAGACTATTTTTTTGTCGGTACGCCATAACTTCCTTAATACATCATCAAATTACATGAATGAGGCATCATTTTAAAGCTTTCCTTAACCACTACACGGGAAAAATAGACAAAAATTGATTTAAAAAACTTTTATATTATACTCTGTATGTTACTAATGAAAGGCGCCATCTACTAACCATCTGTTTAACTAGCATGACAGCTGTTAGTTAGATTGTTTACACTGTAAGATTGTATAGGGAAACTGTTATTTATAAACCAATGTAAATAAATAAACTTAATTAACTGAATTAAATCAACGTGTTAAATCAGGTAAATGTAGGCCTACTCCGAACTTGCGAAATATTCGCACGGGTCAGCTAGTACATAATAATTCAATTTCTTGAAATAAAAGATGAAAGAAAATGAGAGAAAAGTATTACATATTGTAACATAGTGATGCAAAAATTCTCCGTAGCAAAGCACGGGTATTCAGATAGTTTATTTGTACAGGTCACTTTTTATATAGTGTCAATCAAAGTATATGAATATCTTATCCATGGTTTGACCATGCGATCTATTAATAATCATGTCAAAGGCCAACTTGATTGGAAACTGTCTTTGCATTAATACAAAACGAGGTGTTGCTAGGTGAGAGGTATATTCTTAGTATACAAACTGTTTGTCCTTCTGCAGTTTCCATCAAGAATTCAGAAATTATAAGGTTCTCTCTTAAACATTTGATTACCAATCGGGATCCATTAAAAATCCCTCTATTTGTATTGATATTTCGGAGGAGCATGATGATTGCCCACCTTCTGGTCCAGTTTATTTAATGGCATGCCTAAGGGAGATAATTCACTGAGGTGCTCTACTAAATAGTGACTTCCGTCACCGATAAAAGAACTACTAGTAGTTCTTTTATCTGTGCTTCCGTCCTTACCTGTCGGTTCTCAATTGAGCCTGAACTTAAATATGTTGAGGCTTCATATTCTAATAAATTTCGTACTTCTTTATTAATGTTGTCGGCATCAGGTTTTTGGGCAAAATATTGCATTTTTTAAAAACAAGCTCAAAAATGTCCCTCATAAATATACCGATGAATAAATAATGATATAGTTAACCATTAAAAGAGGTACCAGTAGTTATAGTGCGACTTGATCTGTAAAATGTGCTCTTAAGGGACTATGTTTGTTACACCGAGTTGCTACAGTTGACGATGCCATCTTGTTTTGGTAGGCCTATCGTAATATGATTTTGTATACTATATAACACAACATTATATATATTTTATCGCACATTGTATTATCATCTATTAGATGATAGGTCGGTGCACATAACCTCATCAAATACAAGATGGCGTCTTCATCTGTCGAAACCTGTGTAAAAATACGTAGTCCCTTTAGAGCGCTAATCAAGTCACGCCATGATTACTTTACCCCTAAAATAAAAATTTCTTACGGAATTCCATTTAAAATTAAAATAACCTTATCTCGGCAACTATTAGAATATTATAATATTCCGTTCTAGGCTGTACGAAAATCAACCCCTATAATATTATCATACCTGGAGTAAAATACATGTGAAACCTAAATTGCTTCATATCTGGAATTATTTGAAGTACATCTATGATTTAAATTTGAGAATAGCCAGTTTACTTAATGAAGTTTGTTTCTATAGTATTTTTGTTAATTTTACTTTAAAAACCAGGAGTGTCCGCCATTTCAAACTCTTAAAATAATATAAAGTTTGCAAAAGTTTGGTCACAAATTATTTTAAATATAAACAAAATATCTAGCTTGACTTGTAAGAAGATATACTTAATATCCTTGAACACAGAATCTCATATCTAATAATTTTATCTAGTCAAACTCGTTTCAACGATGAATTTGTCAACTTCAGTGTTGTAACAGCTAAAATAATTATAACTATCACTGAAGATGGTGACTTTGTCGTTGAAACACATTTGAGTAAATAAACGTATTATTTGTGTTTCTGTTGCGATTCTGTGTTGAAGATTTATTCTGCCAAACACAAATTCTTTGTTGAAAATAAGTTTTTGCTGTATCTTGTTTCCCGTTTAACGCAATGTAACGTCCTGTATAATTAGATTTCCTCCATAGTCTAAAGTTATTCTAAACTGATTACCTGTAGAACATCTTTTCAAATAATGTTTCTTTGTTTCCACAATGCAGGCGCAGTGCGTATTATGACTATTCTTAGTGATGGTGGTTTAGCTCCAGTTTTTTCATTAGTACGCAATTAAAAAGTCATTATTGCATGTAAGCAATTACGAGTAAAACAATCACGATGAATAGTTAACTAGTTTACAAAAGCCGAGCGTAGTACCAGTGTAATGAAAAATAAATAGACGGGGATGAGGGGTGGGGGGCGTGGAGAATGAAAAATAGAGGCGATACAAGGAGACTAGGCATGGGTATGACAGCTAATATGTTGTGAAGAGATGGGGTGGGGGTAGATATTCATATACGAAGACATACATATTTTTCCTATTGTGTGGTATTGCTTTATACTCTAACATCAAAACATTTGAATGTTATATTTCATTTTCAGTTGCAAAAACACTAGGTATTTATTTATGAGAATTGTAAAATAGAGTTTTTAATAGACGTTAGACCATTAAATGTTGGGCAAGGGTTAAATATAAAAATATACTACATCGTGCAACTATTTTTACATTTTATGGTATAAATTCATTATTTTGAATAAATTGTGATTTTGATATCTCTATAATAAACTAGTAGGCCCAGCAATGCTTCGCTATTGCTTGATTTAATTTAAAGGGTAGTTATTCCATTTCATTATATTGACTGAAGTAATTACATTGCAAAATGGTTTTTATGCCACTTAAGAATATACTACTCAAATTTATATTTATAGTTTTTAAACCTTTATAGATAATACAGTAACCCTTTTGTTTGCTTTTACCTAATCTAAAAAAACTGATAGGTGTGAAGAATTGTAAGAAACCTGATTCTAACTAAATTAGCCAAATTGGTTGTAAATAAACAAATTGGTTTATTTCATTGCAGGCCTAATCTAAAATGATGTTCAGTTTTTTTATAAAAATCAGCTGTTTTATATATAATATGTAACAACCAATGTTTGAACTGAATTAAAATATAGTAAGCATTTTTTTTATTTTTTATTTTTTTTGCTTCAAGTTGGTCAATCTTACCTAAAAAGCTGTTGGTTTTGAAGATTAATAAACTGATTATAAATGATAAGTAAAGTTGTTATGGTAATGAATGTAAACAAACATGTGTTACTAAGCATTTTATTAGAACAGCTGTTCCGTGAGTTATGTCTTGAGTTCATGGAAAAAAGGATGTTCAGTATCCCGAATTGGAAAATTTTCCAGGAAACTTAAAACATTTTCTTTTCGTAAAAACCTAATTCGGACTATTATGAACATTTTAAATAAATAAACGGTACCAGGAACTGGCACATACTTTCTCACAAACATATTTAAATTATTAAACAGATTCACGGTGACTTGTAGGGTGGGGTAGGAGAGGTGATTTTGTATTAAAGTTGTTTTCCCTTAAAACTCCATACAATAACTGAAAAGCCAACTTTTCTCAATTTTTATTAAAATTTTACAGTTTATAGTACTATAGGTCCTTAATAAACTATACAATTTTAATCAAAATCGTTAGTGCCGTTTTTGAGAAAAGTTGATTTTTCCGTTATTTTAAGGGTTTTCATGGGAAAATTACCCTTCAAAATAAAAAATTCACAAAAATGAAAAAAACGCCTGGAGATACCGTGGATTAGTACCTCTATACCAAATTTCATCAAAATCGGACGACTGGTTTAGGCTCTAGGTCTGATAACATCCACAAAGACTCACAGACACACAGACACACATACAGACACACACAGACATCACTCCGAAAACCACTTTTTTGGGTTCAGGGGGACCCAAAACGGATATTTCCACCAATAACTCAAACTCGAAAATTTTGACGAATACAATACTCTCTCCATATACTATGGTATATGGGGAAAAAGTAAAAATAGATAAATTTGTCCAGCCGTTCTCAAATGATAAGGTTACCAACGAACATTACTTCATTTTTATTATATAGACTAGCTGAATACCCGTACTACGCTACGGGGAATTTTTTTGAATCATTATGTTACATAATTAATTGTAATATTGCTCTCATTTTCTTTCATCTTTTATTTCACGAAAGTTAATTACCCGTATTTTCAATTAGTTTGGTATTTATTGTTAACTGGCTGCCGGAAAATCGTCTTCGTCGCGGTATGTGGGCTGAATGAATTAAGTCAATTAAAAATAAAGAATTCAGAGTGAAGAGCGTCTTCTTTTTAGATCGCTAAATCTACAGACTGGTAAATCACAGTCTTAGCTGGATGTTGCAGATCCCCCAGATACGTCTTTAATATACGAATTCATAGATCGGGATAGATTTTATCAGACCTTTACGTCTTTAAATATTTTCTTAAAATGAATAAGTCAAAAATTTCAGCTCTTTAACTTTAATGAGAGAATACCATTTATATTTATTGTTTTTAGGGGTTGTTATCATATTTTCACCCCTTAGCGTAAAACTGGTTTACTTTTTATATGTGTTTTTCAAGAAATAAATGTACTAAATTTCAGCTTTCTATCTTTAAGGAAAGTATAACAAACAATAGTTATTGTTTTAGGGGTTGTTTCAACCCTTAAAGGCTAAATATTTTAAAATCCTTTCTTAGTGTGCATCTAGCGCATATGTGAAATTATTGTACCAAATTTCACGTTCCTAGGCGATATTCAAATAATATTTTATTTAAGTAGTTGTTACTACATTTTCACCCCAGAACGTGACAAAATGTAAAACTGGTTTATTTTTTATATGTATCTTATAAGAAATGTACAATGTGTTCACTCTCTGGCTTTAAGGAATGTATACAAATTGATATTATATGTTTTAGGGGTTGTTATTATATTTCCACCCCTTAGCAACACGTAACAAAATGTAAAATTGGTTTACTTTTTATATGTGTTTTTCAAGAAATAAATTTAAAAAATGTCTGCTTCCTAACTTTAAGGAAAGTATATCAAACAATATTTATTGTTTTAGGGGTTGTTTCTACCCTTAAAGGTCAAATATTTTAAAAATCTTTTCTTAGTGCGCTTCTAGCTCCTATAAGAAATACGTGTACCAAATTTCACGTTCCTAGGCGGTAGGGATTTTTGAGATCTATAAAAAACAATATTTAAAAATATAAAAAAAAATGTGTAAAAAAAAGAAAAAACTATGGAAAGGGCCTCCCTTATCACATAGGGGTATAAAAAATAGCCTACGACCTATTCTCGGACTTACCAAATGTACACAAAATATTCCATAAAAATCGGTGAAGCCGTTTCGGAGGAGTTCGAAACAAACACTATGACACGAGATTTTATATGTATAGATTATACATTTAAATCAACTCGTGTATCTGTTATTTTAATTTATTGGTTGCTATGGCAATGAATGTAAATACATTCAAATACAATGGCTTTGTTAGTTCATCAGTCTATTTCTACCCTAAAATTATTTTGAGTGTTTAATTTTATTTATTTATTTTTCCTATATTTTAATAGATATTCTGCTATTCGGGGCGGAGACAAATCCAACAAATCAAAGATTATAAAAATGTTGGTTCAGCCGTTATTGAGTTATAAGTGGTGTAACGAACCTGACTTTGTTATATATATATAGATTATATAAAAGTTTGGTCAAATTTGTATGTGTGTTCCCTACGCATGTCCAGACATTTTGACTAATCGGGACCAAATTTTGCATAGTTATTAACACGGTATTCTAAATTAACGGAACTACAGATTTCCCAAATCGTATCAAACATCAGACATTCCTGGGGATGAACAAACATTATCAGTTGTGTTTGTAGAAAATGAGCCCTTAAGGGTAGTTGATGCCAGTTTGGTACCTATTTTATACGCTTTGAAAAAAAATTTTTAGTGAAAAAAAAACTTGTGCTTTTATATTAATCTGTGTGTATTATATTAGTTTCTTTAAAAACTTTAATATCATAAGTATGTGATATAAACGTTATTGTAGGGAGATTTCTACGTAAAACTAAGATATTTGAGAAGCAATAACCATTTGCATTTCGATTCTTGAGTCTAAGGGGGTGAAATGGGATTGATACCATGAAAAATAAAACTTAATTTGTGCATTTCTTACTAGCCTAAGCTACAGACATAAAACTGGGCAGTTATTACTCTTACGTTGTACTCAAAGATGTGAAAAGCACCTTAAACACTGGTAATTATGAATTATGGTGGAAAACGTAACTTTTAGCATTTACTGGAGCTTAGTTGAATATGTAGGCCTAAATGGGAAACGTAGATCAATTTGGGCCAACCTCACTATGCGTTTCGTTTTTTTTTAATTGCGTATAATGGCTCAATGTTTACTCAATATTCTTTTCGTTCATTTATTCATAACTGCGAGTGAATCAGAGGGAACATTCTAGTAATATTATAAAAAAAGATGAACCATTACATAGACATACCTATATAATATACTATTCATAATATTTTGTTAGTTAATCCTAGTGTTCTGAGTCTTCAAAACGTTCTGTATTCCACCTCTCGACCATTTTGTCTTTCATCTGAGAAAAACCATCACCATAGCAAGCAGTTAAATAACAGATAAAACAGTGGTTAAACCATATTATTGTAAAGTAATAAAATATGACATTTGTTATCGTTGGCCTATCTCCCACTAGGTTTTCGTCTAAAATAATTTTAAGTAATGACTAATTATTGAGGAACTTGTGATTGAAATATTGAGTTAACAGGGTTTGTTTTCGAGTTATCACTGAGCATGACTAATGAGGTAGTATACGTAATATGTTGAAAACTAACACCTTTAATTACACGCGTTGCACGTCCAACTTTAACCCAATTATAACTGAAGTGTAATAAGTTTTTAGCTCGTCACTTCAATGATGTCAGTGACTGTCTAATGATGAAGTTGAAAATAATTTTAATAAATAAACTACATTGACTGACCATCTTAAAACTAGTCAGCATTTATAAATAACTAGAGAGCTCCAACCCCTGCTTGCTTCGCTCATCAACTCTGGCGGCGACTCATAGCAAAGCAAATGCAAATAGGTTAATGCATACTCTGATATTTGACATTTTAACGATTGATTAGGTCTGAGTCATTTGTATCGGGGTAGATTGGTAGAGTAGCGGTTACCTAGATCCTGACGCATGCGCAGTAGGGAGAATGTTTTTAAGTGAATGCAGGATTTTTTATATATAATTGAGAGTTGTTTGGATTACTATAAGCACCACTAAACTGTTTTACTGTATGCCAGTTGGACTAATGAAGACGGGGAGAAGCATATTGTGAAGGTAAATTGAACGCTAGTAACCAGGTTCGAACCTACTAGGTTTCAAGTGTAGAAGTTTAGGACAGTGCCTTTAGCCAAAATGCCAGCCCTCTGTAAGTATAATACATCTTAGGTAGGTTAAAGTTTGTTTCCATAATTTCCTACTATTGAAAATACTTACAAAGGCAATCAAACTTGCTTCCTTCCTGAAATGGAGGTTAAATCTCAATAGTAATAGAACTTGAGTGTTACATTAACAGTCCGACATATCTTAAACACGGTGAGTATAAAGTTCAGAGACTGTTTAATATTGCTTTTTACCGTTCTATATAAAGCAACGAAACTTAGCACACATATAGTGCATCTGAGAAAATATTTTTTTAAGCAATTATACATTTTACCAAACCTTGGGTGAACGGCTCTCTTGGAGTAAGAATACCATCTTAAACGGAAGCATAGCCTATGATCTCATTTAAGATTTTATTCTGACTCTTTGTGGGCCATCACCCAGAGGAGGTAGCGATCCATTGAAAACTGTTAAAGTAATTTAACACGTGCCAAGTCTTGTAGCTAAATATGTAATGGTTTTTAAAATATTAAGCCTTTCCGGAACTTTATACTCGGCCTGTAAACACTTTATAAACGCTCTATTTGTGGGTGTGACATCGTCTGCTATAAACTGTGATACGGGAAGTATACTGTAAAAGGCTAGGACGTGAGACGTAAATGAACGACGTTAAAAGAAAAAGTTTATTGCGGAAGACAAGAAACCATTAACGGGTTTTCGAACGCTTAAGCACTTGTTTCAAAACATCTGCCTTTAGCAGGACACGCCTTCAGCATTACAACAAAACACTTACCTTTGAATGATAGTCTTACAGAGTGTTTACTGTAAGTGGAAAGATAGAGTTTTGTTTGTTTGCCTCATGAGTTGAAACGCAACATCCAAAGTTATTTTTGTATAAACTTCTATACTAATACTCAATGGCGGTTCTTTATAGCCTGGGGCAAGGGGGGGGGGGGAGCTGCCTCCAGTTTTCCCTGGATTTTGTTTTAAGACATTTTTATTGGGAGCTTAGTTTGGCGAAGCTTTGAAAAATTAAGAATTTTCATTTTAAAAGAAAAGTCAATGCTGAAACTAAGTCTGTTTTGACTGCCAATTACCGATCCAATAAACACGATTCAGCTGATGATTACAACGATTATTTAAATATTTTGGTTATTCCTTAAACGTCATCCGTACAGTCTATGGTGCATTCACACTACTATGACGCATCGTGTTGACACGTTAGTTGAAGTGTTAGGAAAAAAATAACCATTATTTCAAATAGGAGTGTGCATACTACGCTGTCGTGTTTGTAGCATCGTGACGTTACAC
>JAGFPH010001208.1:42624-57563 GCA_018207615.1 Philaenus spumarius | reverse complement strand
TTTTATTATTTTTAGGTGTTGTTATCACATTTTCACCCCTAGCAGCATTTAAAAAAAATTTAAACTCATTTAATTTTCATATGTGTTTTGTAAGAAATAAAAGTACCAAATTTCAGCTTTAAGGAAAGTAAACAAACAACATTTATTGTTTTAGGGGATATTTCAACCCTTAAAGGCCAAATATTTTAAAATCCTATCTTAGTGCGCCTATAGAGCCTATAAACAATATGTTTACGAAATATTTCACGTTCCTTGACGGTATTAAATTAGTATTTATGGTTATAGGATTTGGTACTACATTTTTATCTCTTAGCAGCATGATACAATCTGAAACTGGTTTAATTTTTTTACATGTAACTTGTAAGAAATAAATGTAAACATTTTTAGCTTTCTAGCTTTAAGGAAAGTAAAATAAACAATGTTTATTGTTTCAACCCTTAAAGGCTAAATATTTTAAAATCCTATCTTAGTGCGCCTCTAGCGTCTATGATAAATACGTGTACCAAATTTCACTTTCCTAGGCGGTAAGGTTTTTGAGATAAATATATAACAAACAATGTTTACTGTTTTAGGGGTTGTTTCAACCCTTACAGGACAAATATTTTAAAATCCTTTCTTAGTAGGCCTCTAGCTCATATGAAAAATATATGTACCCAATTTCACGTTCCTAGGAGATAGGGTTTTTGAGATATATAACAAACAATATTTATTGTTTTAGGGTTGTTTCAACCCTTAAAGGATAAATATTTTAAAATTCTTTCTTAGTGCGCCTCTAGTGCTTCTAACCAATACATGTACCAAATTTCAAGTTCCTAGGTGGTATGGTTTTTGAGATACTGTACTGTGAGTCAGTGAGTGAGTGGGTTTTCGATTTTATAATATATAGCCCAGGCAATGAAGGCGAAAAATGACCATGTGTCGGAAGAAATTAGAGACAAGCTGAATTTTTGTCAGTTGTTAAAACTCACCAATAGGTACATTTTCCCAAAAGTCCCCGAACCTCCCCCTTGTGCTAACCCCCCACCCCCATTTGAAGTTCATTTTCCAAGCAGTTAGGTTTTGCTTCATATCTCCGTTGTTAATATCCCAATGCGTAACTTCTATATGTCATTTTTTTCATTAAGTGGTTGTCTTTAAAAAAGGTTTCATGGTAGTTTTACCTAAGGTCAACAGTTTAGCAGCTATTTGATAAAAAACTATTTTTTTTCTTTGAAAAATATATTTTTTCTTTAGTTTTCCTTTTATAACTTTTTTGCTGATGTTAATTTAAAAAAATACTTTCAATATAATGTGTAGTGCATCTTTTAAGCTTTCCAACGATATAATATAACACAACATTTCCTGAATATAGACGCAAGCAATTGCCATTTAAGGGTCTGCTGTAGTGGCGCCCATCTTGGATTTTTATCCCATAAGAGCAATGTTAAATTTCAAAACATTTATTTTTTATCATAAAATTGTTCACAAGGTCCCGTTTTGCATTTTAGATTTTTTTAAATGTTTTTCTTTTGTTATGTAATTAACATTTTGTAAGTACAAAGTTTGAATTTTTTTCCTAACACAATAAAAAATTAATAATGAAAAGTAATTTGCAAGCCGGATCCGAAATTTTATAAAGAATATTCAATTTTTTTCCAGCACTTAATTACAAAAGATGGATTTATAAAATGGTTTGAGGCAATGTCAAAGCGCTCAGCTGCAAGAAATTGCACTGTTTAGATAAGGTTATAGAGAGAAGCGCTTGCGTTTCCGGTTGCTTTCTTATTTACTGGAGCTATGCGGCCGCCATCCGGCCGGGAGCTTAGTAAGCTGCTCTACTCCCACTATTTTAGTTTAACTTATATAAATTTATATAAAGTGGTATTAACCTATTACATTTTTAAATATAAAATCATTATTTTATTTTAATGCTATCAAGTTTGGATTGGAGGAGGGGTATCTTGTTATCGTGTCAGGATTCGGAAAATTTAAGATCAAAGCAAGCCGCCAACTGTTATTCACCTTATTCACCATTTCCACTAAGTTTGGGTTGGGGAGGGGGGGGGGGGTATTGTTAGTGTGTGATATTTCGGATATCAACGTCAACCCAGCTAAACAAATCAGTTGTTTGGTAAATGTTCCAGTGTTATCATTATTGTCTTTTTTGCGTGGTTTACATTGTTTAGTGACAATCCATCCCCTTTTCAAAAGAAGTCATTTTCTCTTTGTTTAATCTGAAGATACCTGAAAAATGTATTTAACTATATTACGATCGAAACACTATTATTCTTCCTCTATTTTTTTAAATTCTAATTGAATGGATTTTTGTGTTGAATAATGATAATCATCGTTAAAATGGATAATCCTGATTTCTTTTGTATTCTATGTAACGAAAATTTTGAAGAAGATACAGTAGTGGTTACAAAATGTATAAAATTAATAACCGAAGATAGTTTAAGAAGACGGGATGGGCTGCACGAAAGAATTGACGGGAAAACAACAGTTCTTATACACAGAGGCCAACAAGTTTATAGCGGCAACCTCATCATCAGAAAGACTCGATGAATCAATTCACTCAACTTTAAGAACTTTTCTACGGAATATTTGCCAGAAGTTTGATTTTAAAACCAATTGCTTCATTTGTTAAAAAAGCGCAGTAATTAATTTAAAGTGAGCTGTGCATCGTAGGAATGAAATTCGCCTTGTAGCAACAATAGAAATAAAATAAAATTTACTTAAAATATTTGATGAGCGAAATGATGAATGGGAGGAAAGAGTAAGGAGTGTTATGTTAAGAGTTACCTGAGGCACGTTACCATATACAATGTCATGATACTTTTCCTAAATCAACATCAGGCGACACGCTGTAGTTAGACCGAGGATGGATGAAGACATCTTTTTATTACTTTGTAAAACTATTGAACAAGGAAATGAAGCCAGTACACTGTTACAGAATTACAAGAAATCATGACTGACATTTCAGGGAAAGAAAACTTATATTCTGATAAACATTTAAAATATCAGCTGAAAGAGCACTTTAAAGACTGCATTATAGTACCGTATCCAATGTTTCTGGTCGAAAAAACATCATGTGTTTATCAGACTCTGAACACAAAATCATGGACAATTGGAACAAAACAAAAAGAAAGAGCTATCCGGAAACAGAAAAGCTTAGAATAGTTTTCGCTGCGGCTGATATCATCAAGAAGAATATTCAAAAGATGGCTTGCAACTGTCGTACATACCCAGATACAAAAAACATTAGGTCCGGAGGCGAAAATTTAATCCCAAAAACATTAGATGCCTTTATATGGAAAATGATTGCAAAGAAAAACTAGATCCTTTATGTCACCCTTACAAGTTAGATTAGCACTTGTATGGGTCCATACATTTAATCAACATGCTTTCTTGAATGGGTGTGTGCGCGTCATATAACGAAGCAATGACATACAATAATGCATTGATAACTGCGGGATCATCACAAGAAAATCCAACACCTTTATCCAACACGTTTTTGACAACGATGATGTCAACATTCGAACATTAGCCTAAACATTTTAACGCTATAGGTGAAATACAATGTATTACGCCCTACAAAAAAGTTCAAACTGTAGAAAAAGTTGAAAGGCAATGTAGTGAGCTTTTAACCCCAAAAGTATAAGGATAAGAGAGTATGCAAGGAAAACTGGATGTAAGGGATTGAGTAGTATTAATGTGAAAAATTACAATGACATGAAAGCTTGCTTGAATATTACTGATTCCACAATAACTAACTACCTTATTCCCTTTAAATTACATTTGGCTTTCTGGTACTAATGTACAACCAGGTTAGAATGGTTTTATGAACGTAATTAAAAAACTAAAAACAAAGACAAATGTGATGGGACATTGTAATGGCTGTTCCTTTTACTAATTTGGGCACTTCTAACAATTCAACAATGTTCACTGCTTTATGTTTTGCAGCTGAAGAGAGCCGAAAATGAAATCAGTCATGTATAGTTACTTTTGCCCAACCTCTATTTTTGAAAGCGTCCGAGATTGTAGCTTCTGCAGAAATATGTGCGAACATTTACAGAATGTACAATTTACAGAATTGTACAGAATGCACAAATATGTGCGAGCACTGAAGTGGATATTCTTGCAACAATATCTTTGACCATGGATGAAGATCAAGCCACAATTGATGATCAAGCCACAATTAGCTAAAATGTTTATAGTTTAAATATTTTTATCAATAATTTTATAAGATATTTTTTCATTAAACAACAATTTAATCAATCAATATTGTAAGTTTTTGTAAATAAAAATAGTAATTATATTATGGAAAAAAAATAATACAAAAAACGGGGGGTCCGTGATGCTGTGGACAGGCAATGATTGGATAATGGAAATACCTCAATATTAAGGTCAGGAGTCAAAACTCCCAGGAACCAAAACTTGCAAATACTTAAAATAACAAAGAAAATCTGCATATTTTTTTTAATAGTTCGTAAAATGTTAGTGTTCTAATAGACCTACAGTACCATTTTAAGTCATAATATTATGCTATCAGTTCTGGTATAAAAAACTAACTTACTCTGCTTCATTACTAACAGACAGGGAGTGATGCCGCAACAAAAAACCACGCATTATGGCTATCTTAGTGTCGGGCGGGCACTAATACTTTGTAGTCTGTAAGTGTTCCCGACCCTCAAAATGTAAAGTTAGGTACATATTATAAAAGGCAAGAGCTGCGCTACAACTTTTATTTGTCATATTTTTTGATATTATAACAAATAAAAGTGCTGTTTTCTTAAAACTACTTAAAATATGATTTTTCACCCGAACATTTTGCATATTTTAGCAAATTCTGGTGAAAGTATCACTTTTATGCAAAAAATCTAAGGAACATTTTTTTGATAATAGACATAGAGAAATACAATCATACAAACAGCATCAATGTAAAATGAAAAATGGCGGAGTTATGAGCAATAACAAAAATACCCTCAAAATGGATGTTCAAGGGGGGCTAGAGGGGGGAGCACAAGGGGGACAGGCGGGGACTTTTGAGGAAATACTTTCCTAATTAGGTCCTAACAACTGGCAAAAAATCAGCTTGTCTCTAATTTCTTCCAACACAAAACCTTCATTGCCTGGGCTAATATAGATATAGTCTACTACTTGACTAGGTAAGAAAATTTTAATAACTCTTAAATCTAGTTGCGGGACAAGATTCATATTTCTAACCATACTAATTCACAAACATTAGATACTAAACTTATAATAATAATTTAAAAGTGAATTTCCATTTAGTCTTTTTTGTCTATAATTAAACAATTTGTTCAAATAACTTTCACGGTTGATTGTTTCTTTGTGTTCGTATTTAATTATTTTCTTATGCTCTCTTTACTATACGATTACAGATCAATTAATTCTTAGCATCTTCAATTTCTTCTGCTGCTAAAATTATGTCTACATTATCAGCTGGTTTCATTTTAACTATTGAAACTACTCTCTTACTTTGATTTAAAGTAAAGCAAACATGAATAATAAATATAGATTTTATTTAGTTTATACCAATACACGAAGTACAAAGTTTTCTATAGGTACTACTGGCCAACTATATATATTATATTCAAAAAGAAAATATACTTAACCTATGAGTTTAGTATAACAAATTACAAAACTCGCACTTCTCGTCTTCTGAATCCATGTGTGTACTTTTACTCACATTACAAGCAATCTACTTAATTAAAATTAAGCATAGGTAAAATACTAAATAAAGATTTTCACTTGATCCATTGTTGCTTTATCTGCGAAACAAGTATTAGCATGTTGTAAAATATATTTACTATCTTAAGTAGAAAAAGCAAAACTTTGGATAGAAAATTCACAAAATTCTTGCTTCTGGTGATCATAACGTTTTGAAGTTGCGGTAAAATGTTGTTAAAGTAAAATAATGTTAAAACATAAAGTTTTAGTAATTAATTTAATTTGTACAATATGATAAAATAAAATGCTTTAATAGTAGAATAAAATAAAATAATAACCAACAAAAAAATGTGTAAAGTATAATTTAAAGCAACCGCGGTTCTAAGAATAAAACAAATATATATAATACAAAATCTTACATTAATTAAGTATAACAAGTCATGTGTAACGGTAATATTATAATATATTTCAGAAATAAAATTTGAATTAATACAACCGAGATCTATAAAGAAATCATGATGACTTTGAATCTGGATGAAAACCAGAATTATATAATTGTTTTCGTAACATAATTTAGTAAAATACCACAGTTATAATTCAGATGAAATCAAATGTAAATATTGTCATCTGACTTTAAATATTTACGGTAGGCCTACTTTAGATACTTACTGAAAATAAGTTTTTCTCAGCGTTATTCAATGATTTCAACCTATACAATTTAATGTAACAAATTTTAAGTTTAGTAATTCTTTATTCACTTATAATTCCAAGATCATTATCTAAATGTATTACCAGTAAAAATCAACGATTGCAAATATAACCGAATTGTACTAATAAATTAACAAAAATAAAAACTTTTATTTGATTCACATGAAATCATCTAACAGTCGTAAACTAGATTATTTGTTCCATTTGCAAATTTTAATTAAACATAACTTAACCTGCCATTTATAATTAAATGTTGTTTGTTCACCAATGTGTCGTAGTCTAGATATTGTATAATTTAATTAAGTTTCATGAGAAATAAATTCAATTCGCAAATTATACGCTATAAAATTGTCGGTTTCATAAAAGACACAACTGCGTTTTGTAAGGCAATATTATGTGTACGCTCTTTATAATTTGATTACATTATATTTGATCCGAAATATATACTAGTTATAGTTTTAAAGAATAGATCTTTTTAAATTTATAACGCAAACTATTACTGATCTGATTTATTTACTTGTTCAACTATGTTTAACTTATAAAGTAACAATCGTTTCACTTGACTATAGAACTCAGTATAATTAAAATGAAATATTTCTTACGTTTAACTAAATAATATTATGAATTAGTATTTTTTTCCAGCCCAGCAGACATTCTATGGATCATGCTGTAGCACTGCAGTTGGTAATTAATAGGTGTTACTTTATTTTTTTAGTTAATTGAGTAGTTATAATTTTGTTGTTTTTTTTCGTACAGTCATAGCATAACAGTTCATACATCCCCGCACTTTCAAATTTATAGCTGTAGGTTTTCTTCATATGTAAAGTGCTATGCACATATTTTTTGTTCTATAAGCTGCGGAGTAGCACCGTTTTTTCCATATTAATTTTCGTACAATCATACCATGATAGTTTTTAAATCCCCGCTCTTTGTAATTTGTCTCTGAGGTTTTTTTGTAAGGGGTTACGCAGATAGTTTGTTGTTCTATATGCATCGGAGTAACACTTTTTGTTCTATATAATTTTCCCTACAATCATACCATGATAGTTCATAAATCCCTGGACTTTAGAATTTATCGCTGTGGTTTTCTTTATATTTAAGATATTATGCAGATAGATTTTTTCTATATGCAGTGGAGTAGTACTATTTGTTACATATACTTTTTTGTACGATTATGTCATGCAAATTCATAAATACTTGCACTATGGAATTTGTCGCTATGGGGTTTTTGTATATGTAAGGTGTTACGCAGATAGTTTTTTGTTTTGTATGCAGCGGTGTAGCACTTTTTGTTTTTGTATATTATATCATTATAGTTCATCAATAATGAACAAATTCCCCGTTCTTTCGAATTTGTCACTGTAGGTTTTCTTTTTATGTAAGAAGTTTCGTATATATGTTTGTTTTATATGCAGTGGAGTAAGTTTGTTTACGAAATATTTTTCTATATTATGTTCTAGATCTTTGTTATAATCTAACACAACGTAGTTTCCTTAGCTTTTTGCTATCAAGTGTATTGTGAAGGTACATTATTTTAATATAATTATGATTATGAAAGGTCGAAGTAGCTATTGTGGAAATGTACATTAATTTAAGTTTTACCAAATATTATCTAATGCAAGAAACGTATTTGTTGGCCTATATATATTTTATCATATCTATTTACTGATATCTATTTTACCATTTGGCATAAAATGTAACAGTATTTGTTTATTTAGTATTAAAATAACTAACAATATTGACTATTTTGATTATTTTATAAAGCGGATAATTTTACTGTTGCCGAACGCTAAGCAATTTAAACTATCACCATTTTAAAACTACTAAGTGAGATATTATAATGTTTCAACAAAATCTAATTGAATACATAACATTTTCTACAATAAGGCTGACAGAAACATTGGAATTCTTTTATCTTCATTCTACTTATTAGAAATTGCTTTTATTTTCTTATCTAAAACACGTTTATTTATTCCTGAGAATCCTATATAATATAATGCATACTGTTAATCATTTTACAGTTAGTAGATAATAAATAAAAATAAAACAATATAACCCCCCGGCATTTTTATTATTGTTAGTTGTGGTAAGAAAAACATTAAGATTTTACCGTCCTTGCATCTAAACTTTCTATTGTTAAGTTTTATTTTGACTTAATTAAAATGTGTAAAAATAATATAATATACGTAAAACCTTTATTCCTTGTGCTTTGTGTTTGTGTAAAATATTTACCAGAAAGTTAAGTTTTAAAAAACAAGTTATTTTGTGATTTTGAAAATTTACCCAGAAGAGGTCTTACCTCTTACTTAATCTGTTGAAGGTAGAAAATTATTTGTTTGTAGTACTTTATTTAATATTTTTCTCAACTGTTTAGAAAATATAATAGTATAGCATTTTTTATTTAAATGTGTAATAGACCTATTTTATTTTAATATTTCGTTAAGTTTACAGTAACTTATATCACACAAATATGAAAACAAAAAGCAAAATAATATAGTTAAAGTGAATTTATAAATAATTAGTTTTTTAAAACCACTAAAGCAAGAATTCTATTCTAGACGAATATGTGCTAAGTATGTGCAAGTATTTATATAGCGTTATAAAGACGACAATGACTATATATTATTTAGATTCCTTTCTTATATTAAAAATTATATTTATCTTTTCATTGTTTATTTAGCATTAATAGAACACAAAGATTTAAGGCAGTTAGGTAATTCCTACATGCTATTTTAGCCAATTTCAATGTATATTTTTCTCAATAACTAATATATTATAACTTAAATTGTAAAATTGTTAATTGTTATTACAAAAGACCTCAAAGGGGTTCAGTTTTTTTTAATATGATGGACATATAATTTGATCCTTCCTAAAAAATATACAGCATAAGGGAATAGACGTGTTTTCTTAAAAACTATAAATATTTTCTAAAAAATGTATAAAAAAAATAATATAATGTTCTTTTGGGAAACAACTGGTGACAATTAAGGAACAAGGTTAAATAATTTCTGATAAAAGGTACATTTTGTTTGAAAAAACTAAAATTTCGGGAATATATATATGTTTAAAAAGTTAAAAGGCAGTTAAAACTTCCAGTTCCGCTCATGTTAAGTTATCAAATTCAAGGATCATGATTCTCAACTTTAGTAAGTACTACACGTTGGAATTTTTTAAAGATCCTTTTTTATGCTACATTACTATATTATGTGAACTGTGATAGTAAGATGCTGAAATAATGTAAAAATATATGATGGTAGTGAATTTATTTAGATTTTTTGTATATATGATCGAACTGAAAAAGTATATTACGTTGTATAAATAAATATTGAGCTCGAATTGTAAGCTATACTTGTCATAATACAATTTGAACATAGAATCTCATAACCAATAGGAATATTTGCTCAAACCGCCATCTTAAGTGAAGCAATAGATACAACAATCAAACTATAACTATAAACATGCATCACTGAAGATGAAAACATTGTTTTTGAAACGCGTTTGCGTTATAAACGTATTTGTTGTGAGGATGTGTTCCAGTTTTATTCTAACATAAAATGTATATACTATTCTAGAGCTACCGAATCCGAATATAATTGACGTTTTAACTTTTGTTTATGTTTGGTATTTAATTATTGTTATATCTATCATGACTTAATACATTTTTCTATACTAAAACTATATAATACTACGTTTATAATGATAAATTAACTTTATTTAAAGATATACTCGTAACCATAGTGAAGTGGATAGAATTGAACGACAGTTTCCTCCTTCAGGAATCTCTATTCGTTAAGAATGTCATTATAACAAAAGGTAACATATAATAGTCTAATAACTCAACAGTAACAACAGAAAGCTAGCTATACAAGTTTTGTCGTATTAACATAAAGGAGAAGCATTTTTGTAAAATGTTCGTAATGTTTCAGAGTTTTGTACCTTTTTTGTAGAACCAATAAGAAGAATCTTCTTGATACAAAATAAAGTAAAAACTATGTATTTTATGAAATAGCTGTGTGAGGCATAACTTAAAAGGGTATAATTAAGAATATACAAATTATTATTTAGATATTTGTTTTTGCTTCTTGTTTGTAAAGTTGGTTTCTAGTAAGGAGGAGCATTTATAATATCAATGTTTTCAGTCAAATAATTCGAGAACATGTTTTTAATTTTACTTTAGATTTCTTTATTAATTTATACTGCTTTCGTAGAAATTCGAAACAAAATTTCTAATAAAAATGGTAATTTGATTATTTTCTCTAGATGAAGTGGATTTTTTAAATAAAGTTATTGTTAGTACATGTTATTGTTCGTTGTGTATTGCTTGTAGTGTTGGTTTTTAATTAGGTGGAGATTTTTTGTTGTTTTGGATTTCTTGTTTAATAATTCTGAGTTTTGTAGAATCTACCTTTTTTTAGTGTGAACACTTTAGGTGTTGAGAGTTTTTTTGGTTTGTTTTAGAACCCGATAAACAGGCTGAGCCTATTGGGTTCCAACATTTTTTGATTGAGAAAATTAATAGTTTCATTTCTTGGTTTTGTAACTTTAGTGTTTTCAAGTTCTTTCTATGTGCAGCAGACTTTATGCAAATGCAAATATGACTATTTACTTTCGCTATAAGAAAAGCAGATTTTATATTTTTTAACAAATATATTGATATTATGTTTTCCTCAGACCGTGTACGGCGAACTATGTTCGGGAACTGTAGCCAACTTTCACTCGTCTCCAGTACGAATTAATAATTAATATATGCGATCAAATTACATTTTTAAGAAGTGCTGATACGTTGGTATTATGATTTCGTAAAGATTCTGAAACTTTTTCGGTTGATACTTTTGAAGTTAAACTTAAATAATATTGCTAACAAGATATTATGGAGTTACAGTTCTTTCAAGTCAACAATTTTTTAAAGTTTTTTTTTATTTTTCAAAACTTAACCGGTCATGGCTTCTGCGAATAGCTTAAATAATAATTTCAAGTAGATCCTTACAAATAATCAACATCAACTAATGCTTTTATATTGCGTGCCATGTAGTTTGTTTAAACTGCGTACAAATACACTCTTCTGTGTAAGTGCCGAAATAAGAAAAATTGTTTTGTCGTATCTAATATATATATATAGGGCGCTTGGAGTAGTAAAAGAAACTACCTAAAATTATATATATGTCCGGAAACTCTTCTATTAACAGCTTTCTACCATTTTATTAACTTTCCTAAATAATGCATAGAACGGTACTTTACTCATCAATTTAACTTAAATTCGAAAGTAATCAAATTGTTTCATAATTCGTTTCAAAATGGCTGACATTTAAACATTTTAAGTAAAAATAATCCAAAAACTTGAATTTGTTTTAAAAAAATAGTTAAGATTTAGTTTTTGTGGTATGTTTCATTTCCTATATAATAGTATAACTGTAAAAACCGTATCGAATATTTTGACATCTTAAGCAACAAAACGTAGGCAAGTATTTATTTGCAAGACCAATTAAGTAAGTTGGACGATATTTTACTGACAGCTTGGCGATACCATTCGAAAAAAATAAAAAGCCACAATAAATACTCTTGAGTTTTTTAAGTACAAGTTTACTGTTTTTGAGTTATTTTCATTTAAAATGTTTAAAGAGCCGCCAGTTTCAAACGAATTATCGGAACAAAGGGACTATTTTTTCAAAATTTTACATTAATGAGTAATATACAAAATTTCAAGCCGTTATGGATTATAATTAGTAAAACCCCAAAATGGCGGATAAATAGTAAAAGAAGTGTTCTACATATATATTTTTAGGAAAGTTTTCTTTATTTTGACCCCCTGGATTACATCCGCGCATTACAGAATTACTCTGAATTTATTAAATATCTGAAATGTATTTATTCATACGTTTTTGAACAAAACACACGCAATACACTCTCAAAATATCTTTAACTGTTTAAAACAGCCCTTTCTAAAACAATTTGTAGATTAATGTAAACAAATTATTTAGTAAATTTAGAGAAAATTTATTAGATTTATTAATATGTAACACAATATTAAATTTTACAGTGAAATAAATTTCTTTAAATAAATACCGTGTTTGCTTGGTTAGTTTTTCTGTCAATTGTATTTTATAATTTTTTATTAACTAAATTTTACCTAGGTTTGTAATTTTTCTGAATGAACCAAGTAATTATACAACAATTTGAATTTATTTAAAAATAATAACGTACCATCATATTAATTTATTACCGATAAAATAAAAAGTATTTTTTATGCTTGTAATCTTTACAATGCATTGTTACTTAGGTTTGAAATATGTACAGATTTTATATATTTTAATAGTTTGAATAAATACACAATAATTGTTGAAATAACTCGTATCGCCTACCTGCAGTTATAATGTAGCACACTAGATGGCAGTACATATCGCTAAGGGATAAATCGCACCAACACAAACCCCCGCCAGTTCGCACAGTACTGACAGCATTCACCTTCTCTGAGATGCATCTTCCTAGTTCTGCGCAAGCGTGGCACGTCTCACCCCCTGTACGTGTCACTATCATCTCCCCCTTTTTAACACTTCACTTCACCCGTTCGCCTTAAGCCTTCACGACGTACTATTTAAATAATCGTTTAGGCAACATCGTTTCAAGTTACGTAAGTGGGGTACTATTTTCGCTCGGTTCAACTATTTGTATAAACAAGATCCAGTGAGCGGTGAAAATATAATTAACTAAGTTGCAAAAGTTTTCTTCGTTATTAACTTTATACTGTGAAATTAATTTCAGCGTTATTAAAATGTATATTTACCTTTAATTAAAATTAAGAAATAATTATCGGACGCATAACTTTTAAACGCTTTAGTATAACGAGCGTTTAAAACTAAAATTTTCTTTAAAAATTAATTGTGTTCTATGAAACGTTTCTAGCGTAAATCACATAGTTGTCGATAAATTTAATGATGAAAATTCGCTTGAATAACATAGTGTGTATTTAATATTGCATTTTTAATAGTTAAGTGCCATGTTATTGAAGATGTGGTTGACCCAGTAGTTCTAATAAAAAGACACAAGATTTCTCTTTTTCCTCTATAAAGAAACTATACACAACACTCATGGCTGGAAATCAAATTTTCTATAGCAATAGGTAACAAGTATTACAGAACAAAAAAACAAAACCAAAACTTAAATTGGTGATTTAACATAAGCAACTGACAGCCATTTTGCTGAGTGGTGATACAATGTGATGCTGGATTTTCCTGAAAGCTGTGCCGTTTTGAAAAAAGCACAAGAAATTTTATAAATACATTTAAAATACAACATATTAAACAATCCAGGGGTGAAACAAGTAATTAATCAAACTTAAATTCAAATCATATTTGTTACGAGACGTCAGTTGGTCAAAACAGCTGCTTCCATAGCTAAATATTAATATTACCCACATTCAAAATTCAAATTAATTTTTTTGTATATTATATAATAATATATAGGCTATACAGAGTGTTCATAAGGTCCCTTTAACCCTCTTTATTATTTTTATTATTGAAAATAACTTAACAAAACTTTGTATATATCTTGTGTTGCATAACAGGATTTTTTTTAACATATCTGAACCTTTATGATTTTGGAGGGCTTGAGAGGGGTAGAGGGTTAAACATTTCAAAAAATATAAAGGTAGGTCATGTAGTACACAATTGAAAAGTTCATTAAAAGAGAAACAGAATGGCGCAAAATAGAGCTTAGTATCTTGCATCGTTTCAAAGTAATGGTCAATCAAAGTTCTGACAAATTAAATTGTTATCATAGCATCAAAGCAGGTTATTAATTTGTTAATATTAGGAAGAAAGAGGTTGTTATTTTTTACAACTTTGATTGCCCATTACTTTGAAACGAAGCAAGATATTAAACTCTAGTTTGCGCCATTGTGTCCCTATAATAATAAGCTTTTCAATTATATATTTCCCCCCTTGTCCCCCTAAGCTAGATATGTCAAAACATTTTTCCTGTTGCACACAAGATATATACAAAGTTTTGTTAACTTATTTTCAGTATCAAAAATAATGAGGGGTGTTAAAGAGACTTTATGAACACTCTGTATATTTTTTATTTAAATTTTTTATCTATAATCTAAATTTAATTTTTAAAGTTGTTTTTTTTAACTCTGTTTAACAAAAATATTGTTTTGAATTTAAATTCATTTTTCTGCTTTATTTAAATCTCGTTCATAAATTACAAAACCTTATCAAGCTGGAGTTTTGATTTCGTAAAAGGTATGTGAAAATATTTATCAGCGATTTGTTAGGTAATCAGTGCTATTATTTACTTTATTTGAATATGTTTGCTCTAGTGTAAATTTTAATATTTGTTCACAGTAACCTTCCAAATTAAATTTACTAAACATAAAACGCCCTAAGAGTGGCAGAAAGTAAAAAGTGCTACCAACATATATATGATTAGTAACTAAAAACAAATGATGACCTGAATACAGTTTGTAGAAAATTAAGAAAAGTTACCAACTTATATATGTTTGCAAAACAAACTGTGCTTGGAGATTGTAAGTTGGAACTTCAGGCTATTTTTTTAAGGGGTTA